>RJWM01011259.1:0-60445 GCA_004363535.1 Dasyprocta punctata | reverse complement strand
TGGGACCTACACGAGGTCACCTTAACCTCTGTGCCCAAAATGGCTTCAGTTCCACCGTGCCGGCCAGTGCCCTGCTCTCTTGCTGACTTAAAGGCCGGGGTCCCTGGGCACAGCAGGCGGGGGATCTTGGGGAATTCAGACGCGAAACGGTGTACAGAAAGCTGAAGCCCACCAGCCTCTCTCCTCCCGCCTGGGAAAGTGAGCCTTTGTGAAGAAGTGACTTGCTTTGTGTAACTGTGACCATGACTGCTGTTGAGTAAACTTTCAGACTTTCTCTAACGTGGTCTCTGGTGTCTTCCTGGCTGCGTGCCGTCCTTCTCCTCCCTCTTTGTGACCACACACCTACCCCATACTCAGGCACTCTGCCAGGAACGGAACAGAACCCAACGGCCATTGTTGGAAGCTGGCCTAGAGCAACAGGGTGACTACATGGGCAAATAGGGCTAAGGATAGTTTAGGGACTGGAGTGGAGGTCAACAGCCAGGATGATCAGTGAGCCACAAGAGGAGGGAGCCGGAACCCAGAGCAGACTGGGAGAAGAGAGTTCCTAGCAGAGCCGTGCAAAGGCCCTAGGCAGGAAGGGCTTCCTGTGTTGGAGGGGCGGAAGGAGATGACCTCAGAGAGTTCCGAGGGGCAGTCTACGGAGCTCTTAGAGACCACAACCGGAGCGAGGGAGTCCGGGAAGGCGGTGACGATATGATAATGCTTAGCTCCCTCTGATGCTTGCCGTCGACCACGAGTACTCGTTGACCAAACATTTCTATGCTCTCGAGTTAGGTGTGTCCAATTCCACGTTGTAGAATAATACACTGGCTTGCCCTCCTCTGCAAAAAAGCAGAAGGAGAGATTGTGCAAGACCTACTGCCATCTAGGCCTCAGGTCACAGTAAAGTGACAGGATTTTTGATGCTGCTTCCAGCTTCGCCTAAGGTCCCCAGGGTGAGTGCGGGGGAGGGGGTGTTGGGGGCGACCATTGGTAGCTCAAGCTACCCCGGTCTTGTCATTCAGGGCCCACCAGAGGGCGCTGTGGATCACGGTTTGGATAAGGGTGAGCGGCCAGATCCAAGCCTTGAAGGGGGAGGGTCTTACACGTCCTCAGAGGCTGCGAATGCTGCTTCCCCTCCCTGCTTTTACCGATAGGAAGTCTCAAATCCAGAGAAGCCCCTGACTCAAAGTGACAGTGGCGACAATCCGGGTTACCCTCACACGCTTCCCCTTCATAGCTTGGTAGGCAGGGTGTGCGATTTCTAAAGCCTTTTGTACCTGTTGCCCCCACACTCTTAAGAATAGCTTGAATCAACACAGAGTGTGGTGCTGCATGCCCGTCATCCCAGCACTCGGGAGGCTGAGGCAGGAGGATTGCTGTGAGTTCAAGGCCAGCCTGGCCTACAAAGTGAATTCAAACCCAGCCTGAGGCCGGGCGTGGTGGCGCACGCCTTCAATCCCAGCACTGAGGTAGGAGGAGCATTGTGAGTTCGAGGTCAGGCTTGGGCTACAACTCAAATGCAAGGCTGGCCTGAGCTACACAGTGCGACCCTGCCTCAGAAAACAAGGGCCGGGAGTTCAGCTCAGTGACTTAAGCGCCTGTCTGACAGGTGCAAGGCTGTGAGTTCAATCCCCGGTGCCAGAAAAAAAAAAAAAAAAGCCAGCCTGAAGTGCATAGTGAAACCCCATCTCAAAAAAAAAAAAAAAAGAATTGCATGAATCAGATAAGACAAAAAAAATAGTTATTCAGTAGATACATGTCAAGTATCTCCTATACAACAGGCACTGCACTAGGAATTTAAAGATCATGCAAACGGAATGCACATACTCTGCCCTCACCGGGCTCACAGCCTAGCAGGAGGAACAGACATGAATCAGTTAGTCATTGCAGTGATGTACAGTCGGGGTCGTGGCTAATGCTACAAAGGAGGACACGTGAGATGGGACCTTGGCCTCAGCAGGGGGGTCACAGGGTACGTACGGTCAGCCAAGGTCTTGGCATGAAGTCCCCCACTCACGGCAGCAGGGTCTGATAAAAAGCTGTTTAAGAAGTGTGGCTGGGGTTAAGAAAACAAGCAGGAGCGGTGAAGCACCGAAGGACTAGCGGAGATAGGGAGAGGGCCTCCCAACGGAAGCTGCTGCTGTGGGCAGAGGACTCGGCCACCGCTGCAGAAGAGAGGGAGGCAAGGACGACCTCGTCCCTGTCCTCCTCCGTCTCCCAGGCAGCCGCCCGTGGTGCTTCCCACGGGCTAAGTCCAGGAACTCAAATCCACGGGGAGAAACAGGACAGACTGCTCAGATAGCTACGTGGGGAAATATAGAAGGCAGTGTAAATAGAGTTTTCATTTATAACTCTTTGTGTCAGTTACTTTTCTTGTTGAGACAAAATACCCAACACCCACAAGTGAAAGGAGGACAGGTTTATTTCAGTTCACAGTTCCTAGATGTTTCAGTCCGTAGTCCTCTGGCATCAAACAGGGCAGCAGGACAGAGGGGCATCACAGAGGAGAAACAGTCCACGGCAGGGTAGACAGGAAGCAGCAGGCAGTGGCAGCAGGGACCCTGCCCTTCCTTTTTATCCCAGCCAGGCTACAAACCCTTTGGGTGGTGCCACCCACACCCAGGGTGGGGCTTCTGAATTCAGTAAATCCGCTCAGCCACACCCAGAACTATGCTAATTCCAGTCAGTGCACAAATTTAGCACCACAGCCCCTTAATCCCAGTATCACGTGCCATAGATCCTGCTGGCTCCAAAAAGTCTCACCTGTGAGCACGTGACACTTTGGGGGGACATCTGGATACAAGTCATAACCCCATTTTTCCTCCAGCTTGATTTAAAAGAAAATTTCCCAAGTCAATCTGTTGATGAAAACATTGCATATAAAGAATAATATGATTTATATGATAGATAGGACAAGGGTGGGGGGAGGAAGTACTAACACTGAGTTGGTATTACTCAAACTAGAATGTTTTTAATTAAAACGCTAATTGTAATTCCCAGGGCAATGATGGAAACATAAATCAAAAATGTACATAGTAGTTAAAAAGAGAAACAAATCAAAATGGCACACTTGGTGGTATCTATTTAGCATAATAAAAGCAATGGGGGAATTGAGAAACACAAGAAATGTAAAAGAGAACAGTCATAGAGTACTTGCCTAGCATACAATAGGCCCTGGGTTCAATTCCCAGCACTGGCAAAAAAAAAAAACCAACCAAACAAACACATCAAAATGGCAGAAGTAAATCCTTCCTTCTTTGTAATTACATTTAGTATAAATGGACTGAATTCTCCATACAAAAGGCACAGGTTGGCTGAATGAATTTTTTCAATGATCCAACCATAGCTGTTTACAAGAAACCCCACCTTAGGTTCAAGGGCACATGTAAGCTGGAAATTAGAAAATTAAAAAGATATTTCATACAAGCAGTAACTTTAAAAAGGAGCTAGAATGGCCACAAAAACTTGAGATGGAAGAAAATGAAAATACAACATATCAAAATTTATAGTATACAGAAAAGTACCAGACAGAGGGAAATCTATAGCTGAAATGTGTACACTCAAAAAGAAGAAAGATTTAAGTCAGGAATCCAAATTTCCATCTTAAACTAGAAAAGGAAAAGCAAACTAATCCCAAAACAAGCAGGAAGAAACAAATAATAAAAGATTAGAGAAGAAATCATTGCAAGTGATTAGAAAAAAAAACTAATAAAACCGAAAGCTGTTTCTTTGAAAGAAAGTAAATAGACAACGCATAGAGGAGGCGAATATTCTCCAATCATGTACTTGGCAAGGACCTGGTAGCCACAGTCTTTAAAGAACTCTTACACAGCAATGAAAAGACAAAATTTAAACAGTCCTTTCTATTTGGGAGATACCCAAATAGCCATGGACTATATACAAATAGTGCATGAGACAATTTCAACATTAGCCACTAGGGAAAAATGCAAATTGGATGTTCTATCCGCATATATCTGCACTGTGGAATACTATTCAGCTGTTAAAAGGTATAAAAGACTATAATACATGCTACAACATAGATGAACCTTGATAACACCAGGTTAATGAGAAGAAGTCAGACTTTGTTTTGTTTGAAAAAATTTTACCACCCAAAAATAATAATTTTTATCCATATTTTCTTCCATAAATATTATTTCTTTGAAAAGACAAGACTCTTAGTAGGATAAAAAGAAGAAGGAGAAGGAGAGGAAGAAGAAGGAGAAGAAAAAGAAGAGGGAAAGGGGGAGAGGGAGAAGGGGAAGTCGGGGAGGCAGAGAGGGCAAGGAGGAAAAAGAAGAAGAAAAAGAGGAGGAGAAAAGAAGGCTAGTCCAGTGGCAGGGACAGAATGTGCAAAGACCCTGTAGTGGGGGCTGACTGTTGTGAGGGCTGGAGCAGCTGCAACAGGATGGGAGGAAAGAGGACAACCAGAAGGCAGGGTAGGTAGAAGCCAGGGTCTATTTGGCCTTGTGGCTCTGTTGCTCCTTATTTAGGAGCAATAGGAACCCGAGAGTGATTTACACTGGCGGGGTGAAGCATCAGATGCACCCCTGCCTGTCATCCAGAGCTGGAAAATCACCCCCTCCAGGTGCTGGGCACGTGGTGGGCCGCGAGGGTCTACTGAGTCCAAGGAAGTCCAGGCGCCCGGTCCTCTGGTGCCGCTGGGAAGCCAGGCCTTTGCTTCCTGGAGCGGGGCGAGGGGAGGACCCTTCTCGTCCCCGTTAGCAGCTCCTGCTCCAGACCCACAAGGGAGAGGAGAAGCCAGGTCTGGGAATCGCTGCGGCGGCGGCCGTCTTGGCTGTGGCCGCGGTCGGAGTATTTATTAAGAAACAAACCCAGAAAAGCTGATCGCTTGCTCAACGTTTAGGTTCTCCTTTAGTCTACCTTTGGTTGGGATCAGGGCCGGAACTTGGCAGGGGTTTGCGCAGTCCTGGATTAACCGAAAACCAGAGGAGTGATACAGTTGCACGTCTACTTCAGGCTTTTCCTCCCGCTCTCACGGCCCACGGGGCTCACAGGGTCAGGGCCCCTCGGTCCGCGGCCAGACGCCCTGGACAAAGCCGCCTGCCTTCCCTGGGCGCCGGGTTCCCGCATGTGGCCGGGGAGGTGAGTCAGGGCGGGTCAGCCCAGGTCGACGCTCATCTGCAAATCTTGCGCCCAGGATTTTTGCAGCAGCCTCGGCCTGGGGAGGGGCTTACTCTCGCAGCCTTGCAGGGGTGACCCCACTGCCAGGGCGGGAGCCAGCGTCCCCCACCCCAGTGCCTCCCGGCCTCGTATGTAGTACCCACGGCTTCCACCCGCCTCTGGGCCCAGCAGCTGGCAGCGCTCCGCTCACCCCGCAGGCCCGGGCAGCTCGCCAGGGGTGCGCCTGCCGGGGCCCGTGGGGGTGCCCCAGGCTGGTCCCGCTGCCTTCAGGGCTGGCGGGGCCACAGCCCTCTTTGCTCCTGCTCCCACTCCCGCTCGCACAACGCCATGGAAACAAAAAAACGGAAAGAAAGAAAGGTGAGCCCTCCGAAAGGCAGGTTTCTTAGCAACTTTGCAGCCTTTGTTCCTGAGCTACTTGGAATTGGAGCAGCGTCTGATCCCCCGCCAGCTCCTGCCACAAGCGGGGGACAGGGGACAGGGGATGACAGCACGACCCCCACCCCCACCCCATGGGCCCGTGTGCCATCCTCCAAGCACGGGCCGGAATTCTGGGTCCCTCTGGACCCCAGGAATCATCCCCACTAAGGTTTCTTCACAGCTGCCATTTCAGGAGTTAGTCATTGAATAAAGAAATGAGTCACAAAACAAGCAGGCTGGGCCCAGGGTGGCTCTCAGCTCTGTGCTCCCCCACCACGGCCCCAGCGCAGGGCTACAGCTCCAACCCCTTTGGGCACCAACTCCTGCCTCTTCTCCATCGCCGCCCAGCGTGGCCTCACTGCCCGTGCAGTCCAAGCTTCCTCACCACCAGCCCCGCTGTTCCCGCCACTTGGAACCCTCTTCCTTGACCCCGAGTTTCTGTCACCCTTTTGGATCTTAGTTCCATGGTCACCCCCTCACCCAAAGACTCCTTTGACCACTTGGAAAGAGCAGGCGGTGCACGCGGTGTTCTCAGCCTCTTTCTGCTCTTTGCGGTACAGTGCTTATCCTGAGAGATGGCGGAGGCTTTTAATCGTGGTTATCACGCCCTGCCTCTGTCAGCTCTGAACTGGTGAATCCCGAAACACTGCTGCTAGGGCCAGAGGAGGGTCTTGTTCCAAGCGGTCCAGAGTCCGTCTTGTTTTATGTGCATTTCCATTTAGAAATGCCTTAATATTTGTCATTGAGTCACTAACACCGAACTCATGGCCAACAGCACCAGAACCCCTGCCTCAGCCTTCCTGGGCTTGGGAACACCAGGGGCCACTTGAGCACTGTGTTTGGGGACCATCAACCAAAACCAACACCAGAAACTTTAAAAAGGTGACGCTAAATGGGCGATTCACTGCATTACAGTCAAAGGAGAGCTAACCCAAGAAAGCAGACGTCTCCCGGCTCAGCCTCCGTGGAGAATGTGTGTCCCTTAGGATATTACAAAACCTAGCTGTCTCATGAGCAACAGAATTTAGTCTGCATGGAGTGGGCAGACCGGAGCCACACTGCCCGCAGATTCGGGGTCACAGACAACCCTCTTTGTACTGGGGCTGCAGGTGGCAGAGGCGAGGCAGTGCTCCGGACTGTCTTTATAGGTTATTAATCACATTCATGAGTGCCCCACTCTCACGAACTAATCACCCCCCAAAGGCCTCACTTCCTAAAATTCATTCTATAAGAGTGTCTTTTTTTTCCTTTTTTTTTTTTTTTTTTTTTGAGATGGTCTCACTGTGCAGTTTAGGCTGGCCTTGAACTTGCAGCAATCCTCCTGCCTCAGCCTCCTGAGAGCTAAGATTACAGGCAGGAATCACCATACCTGACTAAGATAAGAGTACTTATCAGACACCTCAAGTTTTTTCTCACATATGCGCAAGACCCTGGTTTTTATCTTCAACCACACGCACCACACACATACGCGTGCACACACATACACATAAAATCTCACCAGTTCTGCACACACACTTCCTCCACTGACCTCAAGTGTGCCAGGAGCCCTGAATCTGAAGTTACAGGTAAGTGGATTCAAATTCAGAATCCAGGGCTGGGAGTTTGGCTGAATGGCTTAAGCACCTGTCTGGAAGGTGTGAGGTTGTAAGTTCAATCCCCGGTGCCGCAAAAAAAAAAAAAAAAAAAAAAAAAAATTCAAATTCAGAATCCACTAAAACTGAGTACAATAATGGAATCTGTGAGTAATGTACAGTTATTTTAGTCCTTCGCTCAATTCACTTATTTAATGCCTCTCTCCTGTCTGAGACTTCAAGAGAGTAAGGCTGTCTGCAGCATCCTCCATTCATTCCCAGCCCTTAGCAGAACTGATGTAAATCCCTGAAGTCGTTGAGCTGCTACTGAACAAACCTAACTAAAACTAAACTCTGGAACTTTGGTTCTGAGGGATTAACAACCCATTTATTTGTGTTTCTGTCAGTCACCTATTTCACCTATTTACAGCCAAAACAAAACAATTTTCTGAAGTTTGACTTTTCCTGATCGAGCTCACAAAAGATTGATCTCTAAAACCAAAAATTATGAAATTTTATCATGGGTGTTAGAATTTTCCAGTCATCCAGATAATTATGTCTGGTCTCTCGGAACCCACAGACTTTCCCTTAGGAGATGTTTGCTTGGTGATCTGGGATCAAAGCAAGGCATAGGGTGAATAAAAGGAGCTAGAGTTGATCAGTGCACACCGTATGCATGCACTGAAATGCCACACTGGATCCCATTGATGTGTGCAATTAATACATCTTAATCAAAAAACTTTCACAGAAAAAGAAACGGGAAGTAGAGAGGGCTAAGAGATTGTGTGGCTTCCTCCTGACAATGCATACAGTTCCTACCTGGATATATAATTCAATTCTGACAACATGACTAACCTCCAAAATATAAATGACAACAAATTCATTCTGTGAACAAAGGCACCCATTAATAAAAAGAGGCATAACATTTCCAATTACGCCTGTATTTTTAGACACAATCTTTGGTGATGTGTTTACCATCTTTCATAACATAGCTACGCTTTGATTCTTTTTCTTGATAAATCAAAGAACCAGCAAAAAACAAGGTTTAAGAACAATAGGTAGAGGCTAAAGATTCATCCCTTCCAACAAATCTAATGGTTTACAGTGAGAGTTAATGAGATTCGTGCTCCTTTTTAAACAACCTTGTCGAGATAGCATTCACATCTCATATAATTTACCCATTTAAAATATGTAATTCAACACTTTGAGTATATTCACAACTTTGTACAACCATCGCCACTATGTAATTCCCCAAAGTCTGCTCTCCAAAAAGAACCCACCCATGACAGTGACTTCTCACCCAGCACTGCTAGTGCTTCCACTCCCGGCAGCAACTGATCTACACTCTGTGGATTTACCGCATGTGGATATTTTATATAAGTGCAATCACACAAACTAGTAGTATTTAGTGACTATATTCATTTAGCGTAATATTTTCAAGGTTCATCCATGTTACAAGTGTCAGTACCTCATTCCTTTTTATTGCTAATAGTCCATTGTCTGAATACACCACATTGTATTTATCCATTCATCAGCTGAGGACATTTTTTAGTTGTTCCCGCTTTTTGGCTAGTATGAATCATGCTGCTATTAACATTTACACATGTAAAAGTGTTTACTAGGCAGGCACTTATGCCACTGAGCAGGGATATAGCTCAGTGGCACAAGCACCAGCCTGGCAAGTGCAAAGTCCTGAGTTCGATTCCCAGTACCAAAAAAAAGAAAAGAAAAAAGTGTTTAAGGTGGCCAATAAATATATGAGAAAGTGCTCCATATCTTTAGGCTCCGGGGAGACGGGTGGATCAAAACTGCACTCAGATTCTATCTCACGCCAATTCAAACAGCGATCATCAAGAAAATTAAAAATGACACATGTTGCTAAAGACCCTTTGTGCACTGTTGGTGGGACTGTAAATTATCACAGTCATTATGGAAAATAGCATGCAGGTCCCTCAAAAAGTTAAACTAGAATTACTGTGTGAGCTACCTGTGACTTTCCTGCAGCAATAGCTGAAAGAAATGAAGGCTGCATACAAAAGAGATACATACACCCCTGTGTTCACTGCAGCACTGGTCATAGTAATTAAAATATGAAATCAGAGCCGGGCATGGGAGTGCACGCCTGAAATCCCAGCACTCAGGAGGCTGAGGCAGGAGGGTTGCTGTAAGTTCAAGGCCAGCCTGAACAGCATAGCGAGACAAAAAGGAAGCTATGAAATCAGCTCAGGTGCCCACAGGCAGATGAATGGATAAATAAAATACAGTATATGTGCACAGTGGAGTATTATTCAGCCATAAAGAAAAGTGAAATCCTGTCATTTACAGAAAAGTTGATGGAACTGGAAGTCATTATGTTAAGCAAATAAATCAGACACAGAAAAACAACAATTCCATGTTTTCTGTCGTACGTGGAATAAAAAAGTTGGTCTGAAAGTAGAAGGGGGAGCTTGAGGGACCAGAGAGCAGGCTGGAGGAGGAGGGGGAGCATATGATTCATGCGTGATACATGCATGTACGAAAATGTCACCGTGAAACTCATTAATCCATAGAGTTAATATGTGTTCATGAAAAAATGTTTATGCGGATGTATGGCTTTGCCTCTCTTGGGTGGATACCTAGAACTAAATTGCCAGGTGATAAAGTAACGGTTAGCATTTTGAGGAACGACCAAGCTGTTTTCAAAATGAACTCACCATTTTGCATTTTTTCCACCAATGTATGTGACTTTTTTCATTTTTTTTCTTTCTTTCTTTTTTTTTTTTTTTTTTCTTGTCTTTTTGAGACAGAGTCTCAGTATGCAGTTCAGGTTGGTCATGAGCTCACTTTGTAGCCCAGGCTGGTCTCAAACTGGCAACAACCCCCCTGCCTCAGCCTCCCAAGTGCTGGGATTACAGGCGTGTGCCACCACACCCAGCTGTATGTGATTTTGATTTCTCCACACCTCATCAACACCCATTATCATTGGGCTTCCTGGCTACAGTCATTCTAGTAAACAAGAAGTGAGAGTATGGTTTTAATTTGCATTTGCCCGATAATTACTGATGGCATTATTCGCCTTTTGTTTATCTGCTATGGAGAAGCACCTACTGAAGCCCTTTGCTTGCCTTTTAATTGGGTTGTCTCTTTGTTACCAAATGGCAAGAATTCTTTATATGGCAATGATCCCTAATTTACAGGAGTCTGACTCATGTGTTTTCTATTTTATGATGGCAGGAAAGCAATGCAGTCAGTAGACATTCTACTGTGAAATTTGGACTTCAATCTTCGCCCAGGCCTTCTGATACGCAGTGTATCCCCCACCCAGCGCTGGGCAGCATCTCTGAGCCACAGCAGTCTAACTCAGGACCCTGGGCTTGCCAGCCCAGCGCTGCGCAGCTGAGCTATTTCCCTAGCCCCTCGGTGCGTTTTCAATTTACAATATTTTCAACTTATGATGATTTTATCTGGATATATGTTCACTTTAAATTGAGGAGCTTCTAGCCAGGTGCGGTGGCGCATGCCTTTAATTCCAGCACTCGGGAGGCTGAGGTAGGAGGAGCGTTGTGAGTTCGAGGATGGCTTGGACTACAATGTGAGCACAAGGCTGGCCTGAGCTACATAGTGCGACCCTGCCTCAAAAAACTAGGGCCAGGAGTTTGGCTCAGTGGCTTAAGCACCTGTCTGGCAAGTGCAAGGTTGTAAGTTCAATCGCCAGTGCCTCAAAAGAAAAAACAAATAAATAAATTGAGGAGCTTCTGTATTCTGAAAACAAGTCCTGTATCAGATACATAACTTACGAACATTTTTTTCCCTTCTACAGGATGTCTTCTCTCTGGCCTGATGCACACACATTTCTTACCACGTTATGGTTTGTGTCTGGATGTCCCCGCAAAGCCTCATGTGGTCATGGTGGTGGGCTTTTCCCAGGCAGCCGAATCTAGAGTTTGTGATTGGCTCATGGTCTAGTGCTTGGACTGGGGTGTGAGTGCTACATCCACCCTAGGGTGAGCAGCCTGCATGCAATCTAAGGGAAGGAAAGAGGCATGTTCCTCTCTCCTGTCTGGCTGCTTTTGATGTCTTCCACCACGCCAGTAGCCATGAATTGTAGCCCTCTGCCACGCCACCCTGCCTTGGAGTCAGCTGATTATGGACTGAAACCTCCACGAACTGTGAGCTAAATAAACCTTCCCACTTTAACTTTGTGCATTGGGTATGTTGTCCCAGCAACCAGCAAAGTAACTAAGACAGGACAATTAAAAAATTACCTAAGGCCTTTCACCAGAAGGGAAGAGTGTATTTGAAATGCAGGAGATCCTTCGGCACATTTTTTAGAGTTGCCATGCCCTGTCATTAAAAGTTAATGAGGGGGGGAGTCAATAGCAGGCAAGGATTGTGATTGTAATAGCTCTTTTAATATGATTTTAAGGTAGTTTTCACATATATGTTTGTAATCTGGTTGACTAGTCAAAGTATTGTACCTTGAATTTTGATCATCCTTTGAATATTTTGCTTTTGGTACAGAAATGAGTGCAATAAGAATTATAAATATATAATTGTTATATTAATGTAAATCTTACTAGATCAAGACATGTTAACTTTTCACAAATCTGCCACTAGAGACTATGGTTTAAGGAAATGTGTCTGGTTATCAAGTTGACCAGGAGTGGATTGTGGTGGATTAGCTAATAGTCAACTTGTAACAGCCAGCCTTACTGAATTAGTGTGGTGCTGGGTGTGGAAGGCCCACCTGAGGACTGTTGCCAACAGCATAAAGGGAGAACTATAGCGGAAGATGGTGCGCTGTTGATTCTCCTAGGAAAGCTTGTTGTGCCGGCTTTTCTGATAGGAACTCAGCTGTTCTCATCCTCAGAGGAGCTCAGGTCCTCACTGTTGCTGAGGATGGCTGTGGTTCTTTTCGGGGGTTTTCTGGTCCTGACCTTGAACGTCATTTCTTGCTGTTGATGGGTATATTTAAGTTAAGTTATTGAAAAAACAACTGATTGAGCCTCCTCTGTTGGCCACTAGAGAAATAGTGTTCTCTGCACCAGGAACTACAGCAATGAGACAGTTTCTGCCCTCACAGAGCTTCTATTCGAATGGGAGACAAAGTCATAGAATTAAAAGCAAACAGAAAAATTGCACATTGTGATAAATGCGAATAAGAAAAGACACAGTTATAATCCCAGCACTGTGGGAGGCTGGAGCAGAAGGATCTCAAATTCAAGTTCTGCCTGGGCAACTGTTATGGATTAAAAACTGGTAGTCAACACCAGCTGAATTGAATCAGCATGGTGCCGAGCATGGACAGCCCAGTTGAAGACTGTTGCCAGCATAAAAAATGAGATGTAGAGAGGAAGAGCACTGGCATCGTGGGTTCTCCTAAGTGTTGTTGTTTGGAGCCGTTGGTTCTCCTGAAGGAGCTTGTTATGCTGGCTACCCTGATATGAATTCAGCCATTATCATCAGAGGAGCTTGGGATCTTGTCACAGAGTGGCTGTGGTTCACTTTGGGAGAGCTCTGGTCCTTACATTGAGCATCACTTCCTTGCTCTGGAGGGAAAGATGGTGTGCTACTCAGTCTCCAGGAGAAGCTTGTCATGCTGGTTTCCTGATATGTACTTGACAGTTCTCGTCATCAGAGAAGCTTAGGACCTTATTGTCACTGAGGATGGCTGTGGTACTTTTCAGAGGAGCCCTGGCCCCTATTTTGAGCATTGCTTCTTGGCTCCAGTGTAGAACACTCAACCTACTGGCACAGATCCTTCATCCCACTTTCTAGCTTCCACCGCTGACCTTTGGGCCTTCCTTAGAACAGATCTGTAAAACAGACTGGCATGAGTCATTGTTGTGGGCTCTAGGCCTCCAGTTGCACTCATGGGAGGCACTGTCATGGGCTCCAGGTCTTTAACTGGACTCACGCAGGACATTACTGTGGGATCCAGGCCCTTGACTGAATTTCTTAGGTCTTTAGTGTTGTGGACAGATTTCCTGCACTTTCTTGTATTTAACTCTGGGTGACCACCATAAAATAATATTATAAATTCTGTGCCCTGTATGTATTGTTATCACTGTAACCCCTGATGACAATAGCAACTTAGTGAGACCCTTTGTCAAAATTCTTTTAAAAATTAAAAAATGGCTTGGGATGTCACTCATTGCGAAGGTCAAAAGGCAAAGGGCAAAGGGCCTGGACTCAATCCCAGTACCAAAAAACCCTGGATAGCATAAAGAATAGTTTTGGTGGGCAGGGATGAGGGGAGACCAATTCCTTTTCATTTCAGACAGCCCTCTGGGAGGTGACATTTAAATCAAGACCCGAAAAAGGCAGCCAGCCCTGGGCGGAGCAAGAGGGCAGGGAACAGCATTTCAGGCAAAGGGAGCTGCAAATGCAGCCTCAGAGGTAGGGAGGCTCTTGGCTAAGCTCAGAAACCTCGGGAGGAATAACAGCGCTGCGCACGGCGGACATGGCATCAGCAGGGCGCGCTGCGCAAATTCGCAGCGAAGTTCACAAGGGTTCATGGACTGGTTTGTGTGGACGCTCTTTGGATGTGGTGGTTTAACGACAGGCTCAGAGGCCTCTGTGCTTCAGGCAAAACGTGACAGTGGCCTGGGCTGCACTGATGGCCCTGGGAAATAAAGCATCAGTCTCTATCAGAGGTAGATGACAGCGGCCTCCAGGGCGGCAGGCTTGGAGCTTAGCGTAGCAGGAGGAAGGGAGAAACAGGAGTTGCTCAGGGTGGCTTGGTTTACCAAGTGAACACCCTGGTCTGGGACCCCCTGGAGTTCCCAGGCATGGAGTTCAAAGTCAGCTTGTGGAGTTCAAAGAAGTCAGCTAGGACCCTCATGAGGGAGTTCAGCCTGCAGCATTAAATATCTAGAGGTAGATTTGAGTGCAGAGGGAAGTGGGCAGACACTGGGGCTGCCGTCTAAAAGCTACCCTTTCTTAAAAGCTTTGAGAAATTGTTTCTCTCTCCCTCCCCACCCCCACCCTGAGTATGTGTCTGTCTGTCTGTCTGTGTCTCTCTCTCTGTACCAGATTGAACCCATAGCTTCACATATGCCAGGCAAGTGCTATACCCCAGCCTTTTTTATTTTGAGACAGCATCTTTCTAAAGGCCGAGGCTGGCCTGCAATTTGTTTTCCTGCCTCACCCTTCTCCTGATAACTGGGATTACGGATGTGCACCACCACCCAGCTTTTGTGATTTCATGTTAAATATAGTAACTTTTCATAAGAAGACAAAAGCTACCACTTTCACTTGTTCTTTGACTACTATTGAATTAATTAAGTTTAGTAGATTTAATCATCCTTAAACACTTAATAGACTTACTGCCTTAAGTAATCAAGTTTCTGTAGACGTTTCAAACTACAAGTTTAACGTGCCCAATTTTCTCAGGCATTTTAAACACCCAACAGGGCAGACTTACAAATCAGCAAAGCAAAATATTCTAAGCATTTGTGAAACTGTTGTAAATTAATGACCTAAATTTACAAATGTAGCAAATCAAGTTCTCTTGACCATTTCAAGAACCTTAAATCCTACACAAAATAGATCAAAGATCCTAGAAGCTTCCACACTGTGTTCACTTTTTCATTCCCAGAATATTTATTTGTTCCCTTTCTGGAGTTACAGAGTTACTCCTCCAACAAAAAGGTCAGAATTTTCCCCCAAATACGGCCAATGGCAACCAATGTATTTTACTTTCAAATCTGTTGTTTTTACCCACAAGTTTTCAGACACTGACAGGGGACATTAGCACATTAGAGGAGAGAGAAGGACGGCTATCCTCTAGAGAGAATGTGCACAGAACAGAAGGGAGAACAAGACCAAACCATGAAAGGCCAGTGCCTAGCCCTGGGGTAGATGCATGACCAGCAGGGGAACCACCTTACTGGGCCAAGTGAAATGCATGGAACCCCTTTCTAGTCCCTGTGTTTTAAGAAGCATGGAATATTCCAGATAACCCAGGCATGATAACAATCCATGAACCTCTGCAATCCCAACCTCCACTAACCATTGTGTGTGCTTGGACCTGTTACCCATCCTGGCTAAACTCACGTCGCACAGGCTTAAACAGGGATTGGATTCCTGAGATCCTTTCTAAGTTTAATGGCCAATGAATCTAAGTCATAGAGCATTGTAAACAAAAAGAGTGGGTATGAGAAAATACACGTGTTTTAGAAGAAAGTGAGTAGACCAGTTAGACCAGAGGAGAGAACCGCTGCCAGTGAAGGTGCTATGTGTTCTGACCTTGAAAGCAGAGTCTTGAACTTTACAGTGAATTAAGAATCATCTGAAATGATTTCATTGAAATACAGATTGTTTTAAAATGTAGATCTCTAAGCTTCCCATCAAGATTTCATTCAGTAGGTCTCAGAGTGAGCCTAGACCTACTAATGTGTTAGTTTAGACAAACTAATGTGTCATGTAAGTGCCTTAGGTGATTGTGAGAAGGAGCTGGGGTTGACTGTAGAAACCTGCAAATGTTTACTTGAAAGGTTTAGGCGACACACACTCTGCTGGAGACGGTAGCAGCTTCAGCAATACAAGCTGCAAAACACATTAAGATCTGGAAACTTGACAAATGGCAAAATTCTGAGGCTATAGTGGTCCCCAACTCAAAAACTGCAGGTCTCTGAGGCCTGTATTAGTCAATACTCACCAGAGGAATGGAACTAGAATTAACCAACATGCATCTGCAGAATTTAACTGCTATGGAAATTCTACACTTTTTTTTTTTCTTTCTTTCTTTTTTTTGGTACTGGGAATTGAACTCACGACCTCATGCTTGCCAAGCAGGCACTGTGCCGCTGAGCTATATCCCCTGTCCTGGAAATTCTAAATAAAGCTGTGGTAGAGATAACTGGGTATGGCCCCACATTCCAGCCTTCTACCCCAGTAACACAACCTCCATTTTCACCTGAGCACACAGCCATGGGAATAAAGACTACCTTTGCCAGCCCCCCCTTGCCATTCAACAGGGTCAAATCTCTAGCCAAAGAGATGCAAGTCCAAAGTCTACCCACAACTTGTGGGAATCATCCTTAAAAAGTAGGGGTGCGCCCTCCCTCTTCCTTCCCCCTTTCATCCTGCTAGTGTGCCCTGAATAGATGGGGTTCCCATCTGGGTCAATCCAGTATTCTGGGAATGAAGTCAGGCGTGGTTGGGCAACAGAAGAGAGGGCTTGGTTTCTGTGTGCCGGGGAAAACCATCCAATCGCCTGTCTTAGTTACTTTCTTTTTGCCGGGACAAAATAGGTACCTGACACCCACAAGTTAAAGGAAAAGAAGTTTATTTTGGTTCAGAGTTTGTGCAGGTTTCAGTCCATAGTTGGCTGGCTCCAGGGCAGGGCAGAGTAGAAAGCGTCCATGGCACAGCAGGAGGAAGCAGGAAGTGCTCCAGGTAGGAAGAGGAAGGATGTACACATCTCCAGGCCACGCCCACCCCCTCCCACCAGGCCTTACCTCCCAACATCACACCCAGCTACAAACCCACCAGTGGACTAATCCAGTATCACACACCCACGATCCAGTCAGCTCCCCAAACCCCGACCTATAAGCACATGAGGTGCTGGGGGCACATCTAGATATAAATTATAACATCGCCTGTAGAATTCTTAGAGAAAATTGGAGCTTATTTTGGATTTTTCTGCTACTTATCCAACCTAATCACAAGTATTTTAGCCAATAGTAATAACTATTGCTTATTGGCACCTCATACATCCAGGCATGAGTGGTTTTATACCTATTAATGGGTGATCTTCACAGCAGTCCTAAGAGGTGACCATCATCCCCATTTTACAGATGAGGAAACTCAGGCTAATAGGTGGCAGAGTCAGGATTCCAGCACGACCTGACTAGAAACATGCCTAGAGCTAGAATCAGTGCTCTGACCACTATGCTGCACTTCACCCGATCCCAAAAGTCTTTATCCAGCCTCCATCTACCCACGAATTCAACAGATACTAACCAAATAGCCGGGGCTGGGAGTTGGAAAACAGAAGGCAGGGAAGAGCGGAGCACAATGACTTGGTAGAGGTGTCCAGCCCTCGTTCTGGAAGGCTTGGTCGCAGAATAGCTTTTGAATTGGGGTCTGATTGGATGGGAAGAGTGATTTGGGAGGGCATAGGGTGGTTAGGAGTGGGTGACAGAGGTCCGGGAGCCCGATCAACAGACCATGGGAACTGTATAGTATTGGATGATAATCCCACTCTGATAGCCTGCTAAAGTAATAACCCTATACAATGAAAAAAAAAAGGGGGGTTCAGAACACATCCAAAAGATACCCAACTACTGGAGATGTGATCACAGCTAACCGTTATTAGCCACTGTTGATGTTCCCATCGTTGTGTTAAGCATTTATCTGTCACAGCTCATACATCAAGTTTAAGAAATAGAATAATTTGCTAGTGTATCATAGCACATAAGGGGTAGAGCTCAGATTTGAAACTGGTTCTGACCCCAAAGCCAGCAGTCTCAAGTACTGTAACATACCAAGTATAGCACTTGGAGTGCTGCAGAGCCATTAAAAACAGCAACTTCCCCATGATGAATGCAATAATTAAGCAGTGCAAACAGGTACTAATAAAAATAAATTTTAAAAACAGCAACTGTGAGAACCACCTACCACAGGGAAAGTTTGTGATGAAGCAGTCCTTGAAAAAAAACACTATAAAACTGGCCACAAAGAAAACCCAAGGCTCTCATGCAAACACTTGCAAAATACATAGATGCCAGGAGTATCAGTCTGGGTCTTCAGGGGACAAAAAAGCCCATAGCAATGTGATCAAGTAATTATTCCTGTAACAATGTGTTCATCATAACAGGGGACTGTGGTAATAACAGATTGCCTAATAAAAAGAAAAGGAACCCTGAAGAATACAGCAATAGCAGCTATGAGGAGCACCTGCTACCTCAGGGCTGAAATAAAGGCCCCGAGGGAAAGGTAGCTTCTCCTCCAGCTGGGGAAGCTGGTGCTGGAAAGCTGTGTGGACGGAAATAGCCTGGCACTGAACATAAATACTCTTTTGAAAAATACCTAAGTTCAAGGTGTATGTTGGGAAAAGTAGAGGTTTTATCTGTACCAATAGAGTTCAAAACCAGCACACACCACCTTCCACAGATACCTGACTCTTTTCTGTGTGTACATCTGAACTCTCCTGCTAGGAGGTATTCTTGCTGGGGATATAGCTTAGCAGCGCAAGTGCCTGCCTGGCAAGCAGAAGGTCCTAAGTTTGATTCCTATTCCAAAAAAAAAAAAAAAAAAAAAACGGTATTCTTTTAGGACAAGGATTGTTTGATCTTTCTGTAGCCAGTCCTACACTGGGCATACACAATATGTTCAATAATTTACCATTGAATATATTAATGCTGAGGGAAGACTCCTATTTTTTGTTGTGAGGACCTCTATTAAGGTGTGCTTTTTTGGCACATGCCTGTAATCTCACCACTTGGGAGTCTGAGGCAGGAGAATCACTGCAAGTTCGAGGCCAGCCTGGGCTACATAGTGAGTTCCAGGCCAATCTGAATTGCATAGCAAGACCCTCTTTCAAAAATAAGAAAAGCAAACAAAAAAGCGTGCTTTTTTTCCCCCATTATTTTTTTTTCTACCGTAAAAGCAATAAATAAAAAGAAAAGAAAAAAAAGCCTACTAGGAAAAATGTAAGGGTAGAACAATTAAGAGTAAAATATCAGGGCTGGGAGTTTGGCTCAGTGGCTTAAGCACCTGCCCTGGCAGGTGCGAGGTTGTGAGTTCAATCTCCGGTGCCACAAAAAAAAAAAAAAAAAAAAAGAGTAAATTATCAAAAATATTCTAGCTACCCCAAAATAACCACTGTTAGTAGTTTGGTATGTCTCATGCACAAATAGCATTTTTCTTTTTTTAAAAAATCATAGATGCACGCTCAACATACCCCATACACAATTTTGTCACGCATTCTTTACTTATCATAAAAAATTTTTCTCTAACTCAACTCTGTTGATAGTGAAGTGTGTGTGTGTGTGTGTGTGTGTGTGTGTGAGATGATACATGTAGTCTCATTCTTCAGTATCACACACATGCCACACTGGATTAATGCACTGATGGGTTTACAGCGGGGTGTGACACGATGTTAGATGTTTACTTAACCACCTTCCTTGTGGAACTCGTAGATTCTACGTTTCTTCATTATAAATAATCCCATAATGGACATGTGGTTAAAATTCTCTCTAGTAGGCCTGTTTCCTAAGATGGCTGCCCCGCGTGTGAAATTAGTAGGTGAGATGGTACAAATGCATTTAAGGCTACTGGGAAAAATTTAAGATAAGAACACAGGACAAATGCTTCTAAGCATAGAAACTGGTGGCATTCCCCTTTTTATTTTTATTTTTTTCTCAGTATGCTTGTAGTCCATGCAGTTTACAATCATCCTGGGGCATGGGCACATGTGCATAATACTGTACACCTTGGTTCTTTTTTTTTTTTTTAATCCCTTTTCCTTTCCCTTTCACCTCTTTCCTCCTCCTCTAAATCCCCTTTCCCCATTTTTGTTCTTGTTGATATTATGGATCTCATTCCTTTTTAAAAAGGACACCAATCAGAAGCTCCTTCCATACCCTCTACTCCCACAAACAGGACCACGTGTGCTCACCCAGCACCTAACTCCCCCGCCACACACACACACACACACAGTCCTCAGCGACTGCACAGCTCTGACCTAGTCCCATTTGCCCTTTTGACGAAGTCGGGGGACGGCCTGAGTGCTGGATCCCCTTGGGCCTGTCCTCCTGGGGAGGGGGGGAACCCTGGGCGTCGAACTCCCTGCGCAGGGGCTTCGCTGGGCGCGGTCCCCGGAGGGTGGGCTGGGATCCTTAAGGCGGAGACAATGCGGGTTAGAGTCCAGGGAGGGCCGGGACTCGGTAAGCCGTCTCCACCCCCACCCCGGAAGACCGGCCTTCGCTCTCCACCCGGCCTTTTCCCCGTCTCTCAGCCGTCGCACTTTGCGGCGGGTCACCCAGAGTCCCCTTCAGACCTGCTCTGGACTCCGAGGCTCCCCAGCCGAGGGGTCGCCCAAGCCCCCGGGGGTCTTCCTCCTGCCTGCCTCCCCTGTCGGGTCCGCGCCGTCCAAGCCAGTGGCAGCCCCGGGGCCGGGGTCTCCAGCACAAGACCCCGATCGCCTCCGGAGACACCCCCTCCCCAACCTACGCACCTCTCTCTCGCGTCTGCACGCGACTGTCCCTCTATCCTTCCCGCCAGGAATGGCTCGCTCTCTCCGTCGGTCTGCGGGTCCTCCGGCCCCGACCTCGGCGCCTTATCCAGTCTGCCCCTCTGGTGACAGCGCCTCGATCCCCTGAGGTCCCCGTCACACGCCCCTCCCCCAGGTCTGTCCCTCTGCGCCCCCGCCCACATCTGGGCTTCTGTCCGCCCGCAACCGTGCTCCTCAGGTGCCAGAGTCTGTCCCTCCGTCTAACCAGATCCCGGGCCACCATCCCTCCCTGGAGCCGGGGAGTCTGAGGCCGCGTCCCCTCCCTCGCCCGGGCAACTCTTCCCTCTTCCACTTTCTCTACTTTGAGCCCATCCCAGCAGAGTCCAGGAAGTAGCCTGGCACCGGAGACTGGCGGCGGTAACGCCCAATGGGACGCGCTAGCGGCGGCGGAGGCCCCGCCTAGAGCACAAGCAAGGCCAATGGGCGCGCGGAGGCGGGACTTCCGCTGTCCCGAAGAGGGCGGGGGAGCGAACTGTTGTGGTGCGGCGCGTTGGGCGGGCGGCGGCCGGGCGGCCCTGGGGCTGCCGCGGGACTCGGGGTGCAGCCCAAGCGGCTGCAGGGGTGGAGCGGGCCAGACGCGCCGCGGGGCCCGGGTGCCACGGGTTCGAGGCCGGGCCCCGCGCGGGGAGGCCGCGCCACCCCGGGGGAGCTGCCAGGCAGCGAGTTTGCTCCGCAACCGAAAGAAGGCGGGAGCCGGCGGGGGCCTTGGAACCCCCGGCAGCCCGGGCCCGAAGTCCCCGGGGAGCAGCCGTTTCCAGGGACGCCCTCCCGGACGCCCCGCCGCCGGGGGACGCTTCCGGGCTCCCGGCCGAAGGCGCCTCCGCTGACCCCCGGCGGGGCCCTGCGAGCCGCGGGAGCTGACCCCCGGGCCTGGGCGCGGGCCGGCCGGACTCCGGGACGCTCGGGCGCGGGCCCTCGGCGCCCTGCCCCGCGGGGAGCGCGGCCGCGGAGTGGCGTGCAGGGGGCCCTGCCCCGGCGGGGCCGGCGCGGCGCGGGGAGATGAACGGCTTCAGCACCGAGGAGGACAGCCGCGAAGGGCCCCCTGCCGCCCCCGCCGCCGCCCCGGGCTACGGCCAGAGCTGCTGCCTCATCGAAGACGGCGAGCGCTGCGTCCGGCCCGCGGGCAACGCCTCCTTCAGCAAGAGGGTACAGAAGAGCATCTCGCAGAAGAAACTCAAGCTGGACATCGACAAGAGCGTGAGTCCGCCGCGGCCGGGCCCCGCGTCCCCGGGCTTCGGCCGGGACTCCCCGCCCTGGGCCTCGCCGCGCCTCAGCTGCGGAATCCCGGAGTCGGACTCGGGAGCCTAAGGCCGCTGGAGCGCGGCGGTGCCGGGCGATGCTGCCCAGGTCCGGGGGTGGGCCGGGGTGGGGGTAGAGGCCGCTCCGAGGACGCCTTCCTGCCCGGGAAGATTTGACAGCAGTTTCGAGCTCCCCCCCCCCCCGGTTTAGAGATGAGGGCGAGAGGTGGGTTATTGATTTTGTTGGCCCACGAAGGAGCAAGGATTGCGGAGGGGTGAGGAAGGGACTCGACTGTTCCCCAACTTGGCCCTCCGAGGAACCCTGTTACTCCTTCACACAGGGAGAGGTGGCGCTTCCTTACCCAGCTCCCGCAGACTCAGTTTCTGCAGAGCGTCACCGAGCTGGCTTCGCAGGCAGCTGTGAGAATGAGTTTATTTAGCATGTAGCAGAAATAAGGCCAAAGCAGGGCTTGGGAGATGGCTGTCGTAGTCAGTGTGACTGGAAGGGGAAAGAAAACCAATTTTCTTAGGGGTGGCATCTTTGGAAATGCGGAGGTGGAGAATTGAGTTTGTGTAGGGTTGCCCTGTGCTTTGCCGCTTAATGATAGGAGGCTTCTGTGTGATTTCACCATTTCTAGTTAACAATTCTGAAGATGTACCTATTGTCAGCCAGTTAGGAACTTTGTGGCTTGACAATTGTTGCTGCAGGCTGGAAGTGGCTGCTTCACAATTAAGAACTGGAAAGGGATTAAGGAGGGATATTTAATATTCAGGTAGGTTGGGAGCTTAGCTGGTTAACACCCATTTTCTCTTAGGTCCAAAATGCCTCCACATTTGGGGGGAAATAAGAGACTGCTTGTTACACTGAGAGGAAGCTCAATTTTCCACTTCTGATTCTCCATTTGGGGTGGTGCCACATGCACACAGCACCTAGGAGGCAGGCTCATTTCCTAAACCCATTATCTGATTTACTTCCAAGCCTCATGCATAAGCTGTCAGTGAGACTTTAATAAATAAATCTTGACCTTTCTTGCAGGCCCTTCCTTCCTACCCTCAGTTTTATTTGAAGTTAACCATTAAAGTAGATTTGCAGCTCTTGCATTGAAAGTTGCTATTTTTAAAAGATGGAGGCTTTCTTACTACAAATCTCTGCTAGTCAGTGAGTGCCCAGAATTCATCAGGAGCAAACAGACACCTCGGAGGTCCCTGACGGTCGCATGTTGAAGTGAAATGTCTAGTTCTGGGACAGTGAAGCATTGCTCCACCTGGAAGCAGCGCCTGCCTTCTGTGTAGGTTGTTTAGTAGCTTTTACTTGAGCCCCTTATAATATTTCCCAGTCCTTTTAAGCCTTTGAGTGCCTTCACATCTGAGCGATTTTTGCCGCTGTAACTGAGGCCCCATTTAGCCGCTGTGACCCCGCTGCAAGACCAGAGTTGAGGTCCGTTGATCATTTCACACATACTGTCCGGACGAGCCATAGCCCACGCCTAGCACTGGCTTTCCCCCAGTGTAGTGCCGCTCACAAGCTAGGGCTTCACTCACAGTTTGCATCGAGGCAGTGGTGTGGAGTCATTACTTCTGAAAGGAGTTCTATTTTATTCTCACAGGCTTGGGCAGGAATTCAATTCCAGGTCACTGCCGTGATCCAAGAATGTTTAACCCGTGCTGAAAGCGAAACAGGAAAACAACATAAGAGCTTCTGCCACCGCTCTCCTGCTCCCCATCCCACCCCAAAGGACACTGAGCCCTGAAATTTCAGAAGACCAGTGTGTAGGGAAAGTGGTTATGGAGAGCCAGTGACTGTGTATCTGGTAAAAAGATGTAACAGGCCCAGGGATGGAGCCTCGTGGCACAGCGCCTGCCTGGCAAGCGCGAGGTCCTGAGTTCAATTCCCAGTTCTGCCCCCCCCCAAAAAAAAAGATGCAGCAGACAACTTTGTAACAGCACCAAAAACCCGACTCAGGTAGTTTTAACTCATTTTACATAGACATTGGTGGTGGCCTGTGATTTATGAAGGTTAAACATCCTTGCCTGTATTCTCCCATTGATATACTTCTGCCATTTTTTTTTTTTTTTTTCCCTAGAGAAAAGTAGAAGTTGAGGGTAGTATAAAGGAGTGGACGGGGACAAAAAGAGAATGCCACAGTGAATGCATTCATCGTGTGCTGCAGGCACATACTAATAAAAAAATTTTCAAGTAAAGAAAGAGAGAGAGAATGATATAAAGGAAAATGCTGGGCTAGGAAGAGACACGTACCTGGGGTCAGAAGATCCAGATGACCTTGGCGAGGCCTTTTCTAACACTCTGGGTGACCTCAGTGTATCCCACTAGAAAATGCAATTGGAGCCAGAGGGGTTGCACTAGGAATTGCAAAATTCTCTTCTTCCTCCTCTTCCTCCTCCTCTTCCTCCTCTTCTTGATCCTCTTCTTCCTCTTCTTCTTTTTGTCTGTTTGAGACAGGGTCTCACTTTGCAGTTCAGACCGGTCTTGAACTCACTTTATAGCCCAGGCTAGCCTCAACCTTGCAGCGTGCGCCTCCTGCCTCAGCCTCCCTAGTGCTGGGATTACGGCGTGTGCTACCACGCCTGGCCAAAGTTCTCTTGTAGCTGGCATGTCATTATTCTAGTGTCAAGACCTGAACTCTCCCAGCCAGAGCTTTGGGAAATACCCTAGTGTGCCCACTGCTGTCCTTCCCAGTTTGTCACTCGCCCGTGCAGACACACCCGCAGGACACCACTGCAGGAGACTTGAAAGTACTCGTTACTCAGTCATCCGACCACATGAGAGTGATAATGCATCTGAATAAACAGTGTGCATTATTTTCTTCATAAAAAGTCCTGAATCAATCGATCCGATTTCCTGTCAGCTTACTTTTATCTTTAGGATTTAAGGAAGAAACTCAAACTGAGAACATTTGTGCCACATCTGTTTCAATATCAACAACCCCAAGTCTTTGACACAGGCATTTGGCTCCCACGAGGGTTTTGAACGGGTTCCTCCAGACAGCCCGGGTACTTACATTCTTAAATAAAAGCATATTCACATCTGAGCTGTTACTGGCACTTTGACTGGCCAGTACGCCTCCGGCCTGTATCAGGAGCTCAGCGATAGTATCAGCCTTTATTTACGTGGGTCCACTGTGCGGGAATTTCCACCTCGCCGTGTGGGTCAGGTGTGTCGTGCACAGAGATGGTTTCTCAGCATCGTCGTGCTGTGGTCGTCGCCACCGTCTGTGTCAGATAGGACGCCCCGGGCACTGGTTCCACGGCCCCTGCTCCCTTCCTCCCCATGCCACACTGGAGGCCGAAACTTCTAGGGGGTCCCCTGAGCAGGGCACGTGACTCCCTGCCCCAGAAGCCCCGAGGGAGGGAGCCCGTCCCGGCAGAGGGGAAGTCCCTGCTGCTGGCCTTGTGCTCCCGGCCCCCGCATTTCTCCGTCCACTCCCGCGTGGGCAGTTGTCCACGCTGCAGCCCTGCGCCTCCTGTCGCCCGCCTTGGGAAGGCTCCACTCCGTCTTGCCGTCCTTCTTGGGGTGCGCCTCGGGGCCTGTGCAGATCCTCCCTCTGAGTCATGGGCCTCTGCCCTGCCCGGCTCAGCGGCAGCATCTCCCGCTTCGCCAAGTCCCTGTCACCTGCTGTCCTCACCATTCCATGGAGACTTGGTCTGTAATACACTCCGTGGCATTTGTGTTTCCTTTGTGTATTTCCTTTCTTCCTGTTGTTTTCGTTTCTCTGACTGTAGTGGAGAGTGAACCGAGGGCCCTCACAGTGCGCTGCCTCCCCAGTCCTTTAATTTTTCTTTTGTTTTCTTTCTTTTTTTTTTTTTTTCTTTCTTAACACAGTGTCTCCCTAAGTTGCTAAATTGCCTGGGCTGTTCTCAAACGTGCAGTCCTCCTGCCTCAGCCTCCCGGACTCGGTGGTTGTTGCAGTAGTGGTAATGGTGGTGTTAGGGATGAAAGCCAGGGCCTTGGACGTGTTCAGCAAGCTTTTCCTACCTAGCTACACCCCCAGCCCTGATTGCATGCCAGCTTTTGGAAACTAGGGTCTGCGTCTTGTTTTTCCTTCTGTTCCTTCAGTGCCTTGCTAAGAGGAGAAGCCCCATAATTTGACAGGTGTCTGTTGCTCTGTCTGTGGAATTGGTAACTCTGACTTTAACTCCGTCCCATCAGGTGAGGCACCTGTACATCTGTGATTTCCACAAAAATTTCATTCAGAGCGTCCGAAATAAAAGGAAGAGGAAGACGAGCGACGACGGTGGAGATTCCCCGGAGCACGACACTGACATTCCTGAGGTAAAGGCCAAAAAATGGAACCAGACAGTGATGGAAGAGCGGGCTCCACTCTGATCCTCCTCCTGGCCTGGTCTGCTTTTTGTGCTGCAAAGTAATTTTAGTCCCCTTTGTGTTGCTGTGGTTTATTTGAGGAGCGAATCCTAGCACGATAGTAACGCTGACTCGGATGGACTGCCAGGGCCGGAGGTTGAGAAGTCACCTGGTCTGGCCGCTCGGTCATTTTTCAGACCCAGGTCCCGTGTGCCCTTGGGATGCCCTGTCTAATGCCCTTTCTAATACCACGCTGCCTCTATGCAGAAATCCCCCAGTGTGCTTTGGGGCAACCACAGCGTCGGGTGTTTTAAAACCTCCCTTTTTTTGCCTTTAAACTTCGAGGTGAGTGTGTGTGTCCCGGGCGCAGTCTCCCCTTCTGTTTCCTGGTGTAAGTCATTGGTTCTCACCAGCTCTGATTTCCTGCCATGATCCGATTCCATGACCACCAAAGATCCGTTTCAGGGGCAGCCCTACACCAGTCCCCCAGCCCTGGCACTGTTGTCATTCGGTACCAGGTAACTGCACGGCAGGGCCGTCCTATGCATTGCAGGACACTTAGTGGGGTCCCCGGCCTCTCCCGTCTAGATGCCAGTCACACCACCCCTGAGCTGTGACCATCACAAAGGCCTCCACAGTCGTTCCAAGCTCAGGACCACGGCACTGAACCACGCTGTTTCAGCCTCCCTCCCAGAAGTCCCTTTCCTTAGGGTACGGTGTATATTAAGTGAGGCCACAGGAAGGAATACTGCGTTTTCTTTCTATCTAAATTGTTTTCACTTAAGACTCAGCAAAAGAAGAACCGTTTATAGTGAACACTGAATATTTGATGCATGAATATTTCATAAGGCAACCGCCTGTTAGCACTCAGAGGAACAGGGAGTGGGCGGGCCTTTGTCCGCAGATGTGGAGGAAATCTTTGAAATCAAACCCTTTCCCTCTGCCCCTCCCCGAGTCCCCCTTGCCAATGTTGGTTTGCAGTATCTGCCTGTTGCCTATAACATTATCATTATTTTGTAAAGATGTATTTGGTTTCTAAATGCCTTTCACCAAAAAAAAAAAAAAAAAAAAAACCAGGGGATCTTGAGGAATGTTTTGAAACAAATGAAGGACTCTGGTCCCCATATTGATCATTCATTTTGTTTTTAAGTGCTCTCCACCTGCCTGAAGCAAGAACACCTTTTAGAGGCAGGTAAAGGCAGCCCAACTTTCCGGGCCTTCACTGTTTCATGACCGGGCCGCTTTCCTCTTCTGTGTCGGAAAAGGCCACGTGGGGTCCCGCCCTCTAGAGACCCGCACCGTGGCCTGCCGATTTCCACCTCACTGCGGCAGCTTTCCAGCTTTCCCTGGAGGACCATTAAGAGTTCCGAGTTCACAGGCTGGGCCTAGGGAAGAGCCGTTCTGACGTTGCCTTTCTCCTGCTGGCCCTCGTGCCTGCCCACCGCCTGGCTCTGCCCTGTCACCCTCCAGGGTCTCTCAGCTGCATCTTTCACTCGTGGATCACTGCGGCACCCCCAGGGTCCCCGTCACTCCTCACCCCGAGCTCGTCTTCCCTCCTCCACCGGTTCTGCCTTCCTGTGACATCATCCTATACCACTGTAATGCCACCTCCTGCTTCTCAGGACGTAGCGCCCCACCCAGTGTCACCACGGTTCACCTCCGGGATCCCTGTGCTCACAGTCTGCCCCTCCTCGTCCCTGCCTCTTCTCCTCACTGCCCTCACGGACCCCGCCCGCCTTCACTCCAGCCGCACCCCTTCCACCAGCCTCCTGGGATCCACGTGCCCCAGCCCGAACTCTCGCACCACTGGTCTCGTCCTCCTTGCCAGTCACTAGTCCTCAGCAGACAATTTCTAAGACTCCTCTCCTAGCCATCCCCACCCTCACCCCTGCGTAGGGCCTGCCGGGCACGTGGGGGGTTCCCGGTGATTCCCGGCCGGCCGGTTGAGGAATGACCCATTTCTCCTCTCCCCCCAGGTCGACCTGTTCCAGCTGCAGGTGAACACGCTCCGGCGTTACAAGCGGCACTACAAGCTGCAGACCAGGCCGGGCTTCAACAAGGCCCAGTTAGCAGAAGTAGGTAGACAACTCAGGGGACACCTTTGTGCTTCCGACGCAGCCCTGCTTCCCCGCCCTGCGGCGTGTGTCCCCGAGCATCATCCCCTCCGTCGCTCCGGGCGCTGCTGTCTGGTCCTCCTTTGCTGAACTCAGAATCCCATGGCTTTGGGCCTAGAAAGTGTATGGCAGAGAGGGAGGGAGGGCAGGACTGGCTTAAATCACACAGTCTGGGAGCAGAATTGCTTCCGAAATCTCAGGACTCTTGGTTCTCAGTCCTCAGTGCTGTTTGTATCTTTTTTGTGTGATTCTTCGTAGCTATGATTCTTCCTGCACATCAGCTGTGTCAGATTACTCACCCCAGAACCTTTGTTAATGTTCTCCGGGAGCTAGTTTTCTTTCTTCCTTCCTTCCTTTCTTTCTTTCTTTCTTTTTTCCCTTGATTTCTTCTGTGGTGTTGGCTGAAGTATAATGAATGAAACCAAAGAAAATTTTCTTCTGCCCTAAAGTTTTAACACAGTTTTGAGGGCAGGGCTCTTCCTTGGCATTTGTGTGTATCCTCTCATTGCCTTTTTTTTTTTTTTTTTTTTGAGCTGGGCTTCTGCTGTGATGCCAGGTCTGGCTTCGAATTCTTGGGCGAAGGCAGTCCTTCTGCCCCAGCCTCCTGAGTAGCTGGGACTACAGAAGTGCGCCCCTCATTCACTTTCTCATCCTTCTTTTTTTTTTCTTTGCAGCACTGGGGATTGAACTCACAACCTCGCACCTGCCAGACAGGTGCTTAAGCCACTGAGCCAAACTCCCAGCCCTAGTTTTTTGAGGTAGGGTTGCACTATGTAGCTCAGGCCGGCCTTGCACTCACATTGTAGCCCAAGCCGGCCTCGAACTCACAATGCTCCGCCTACCTCAGCCTCCCGAGTGCTGGGATTAAAGGCGTGCGCCACCACACCCGGCTTCTTATCCTTCTTGATGTTTTCCTTAGCCTACTGTGGGAAATTTGGGAGGATAAGATACAAAAATTACAGTTCCGCCTTCCTGAGATAACCACTTTTTAATTTTCTTTGTGTCTGTCCCCATCACTTCCGTTCATTTAGGGAGGAGTCTCAGCACTATCACTTCCTCCTTCAACCTGTCCTTCACCAGTGTCCAGATGAAACACAGGGACACTCAAGTCTTTCCTCCTTGAAGACAACAGTGTTTGCCCCAGTGGAAGGGATAAGAGGAGGTGGGGAAGAGGGTGTCTGTGGTCTCAGCTTTTAGGTTAGAAGGTGGAGGAGAGCTGGGCATGGGGGCACATGCCTGTCATCCCGGGCCGAAGGAGGGGGTCTTGAGTTCAATTCCAATCTGGGTAACTTAGCAAGACCCTGTCTCAAAATAAATGTAAAAAGGGATGGGGGTGTAGTTCAATGAGAAGACCCTGGGTTCAATCCCTAGTGCCACCTGCCCCCCTCCTCAGAAGAAGGAAAGGACCAGGGTTATGTCATGAATGATAAAATCTCCTTCAAGTCCATTATATCTTTCCAGAAGCAGTTACCTTCTAGTAGAGTTCCTGGGTTTAGTTGCTTACATCTATTTAATTGACTGTTTGTTTGACACAAAAAAGACACACTCCTCCCCATTTTGAAAGCCAGCAAGGTTCGCTAGCACCTGACCAGCTGAGCGGTCCCAACATGGCCTTTCGGGCGGTGACCGCAGTCAGGCCGGGGTGGTCGTCTGGCTCCCAGCACTGCAGTGCTGGGTTGGGTTGTGTCGGAGGAGGATGGAGGGAGAAGGGCAGCGTGAGCTCAGCACACGCCGTGAACCCCTCCGGCCTTCGGGACACGCACTGGGTGCCCACGCTGCGTGAGTCAGGTAGCGCTTGTAACCCTGGTCTCTGCATGGTTCATGGGACTTGGGGTTTTTATTTTATTTTATGTTTTTTGCCCTGTAGACTGTCAGCCGACACTTCAGGAATATACCTGTGAACGAGAAAGAGACCCTGGCCTACTTCATCTACATGGTGAAGAGTAACAAGAGCAGGCTGGACCAGAAAGCGGAGAGCGGCAAGCAGCTGGAGTGAGGGCGGGCGCCCGGGAGCCACGCGCGGCGCTCGGTGCACAGGTGATACCTGCGACATTGATGCCCAGAAAGACTGTTACATTTTCCTGTAAATAAAAAAAGTTTGGTGAATACTGTAAATCTTTTTGGTCAGGAGAGTATATTCTCATGATTCAGCATATGTATAGAAAGACATTCTTTTAAGGTAACTACTGGACTGTAAAAACAGGATCATAAAAAGAATTTAAAAGGATGTATTGCAGCAGTCAGCAAAGCATGACGTCAGCTGTCTTGGAAACAGAACACCAGGCTGCCACCCGAGTAACATGGCCCCGGAGGGACGGCAAGGTGCAGAGCCAGGCTGGGACTCGGCCCCGCCCGCTGAGGCTCTAGCTGTCCCGCTTTGCTGCAGGCTTTGTCTATCATCAGCAAACCTGTGTGACACTGGTGCCCCTCACTCGCCCTATGCCTCGTACACCGTGAGCACAATCAGTATTTGTTGGCTAATGGAGCTGTGGTGACTGTGCCAGTCCTGCAGCGCTGCCTCCCTCCGTGCGGCCCTGAGCCCTCTGCGTTCCCATCACTCACCGCTTCTCCGCGGGGCGAGCAGGAAACCCTGACCCACCGGCGAGGAGCCTGCAGGTCAAGTGTGCGTTCCAGGGCAGTTGCACGTGCAAGGCAGTATTTGCTGAGGTTCTGGAAACAGTGACTGAGAAACCGTCACAGGAAGGTCCTTTGCACACCTCTGCAGGCTATTCTTTGGGGTGAAGTCATGCAGTGTGACTTAAGCCATGCTCCTGGGCAGTAAATTTGTTGACACGTAGAGATTTAGTGGCTCAGGGCTCGTGGTTTCGGAAGTATTCATCCTTAGTTCACAACTACCAGGAAAACTGCCAAGGCCCGTGTGCTTCGCACCTGGAAGCCCAGCTGTGGGGAAGGCGGTCTGGCTGGCCTCGGCCTGCGGGCTCTGCTATGCGTGGCAAATCATGGGTTTGAGCAACAAAGGTCAGTGCCACCTGACGCTCATCTTTGTGAAAAATTTGCCTCCCTCTTAGGGAGCAAGATGACTGCAGTGCTTTTTAAAGTATTCATCATGATTTGATTTTTTTGTTGTTATTGTTCAACAAGTCAGATTCTTCTGTCTAATTCTGAGCCAAAGTACCCTGTGAAAACAAAGCTTTATATCCAAAAGTACGCTTTTGCAAAATTCTGTAATCATCTGTCGGAGGCAGAGGATGTAGATAGGAGGATGGCAGAAAAAAGAAGAAAAGGATCTGGATGCTGGTTTCTATCCTGACGTGTATTATGGTCAAGGGCGTCGCTGTCCTACTCAGTCTCAATAGTGAGTTACTTCTTAAGCCTTAAATCATAAAAGGAGCCCTGGGCAGCTCGGCTGAGGAGAGAGCTTTAATGGCTCACAGACGCCTTATCTGAGCGTCACCTGAGAGAAGGCAGAGCCAGGCCCACCCCGAGCAGGGCGGCAGACTGTCTGACAGGCTCAGTTCTGCGAAGCAGGGCACCCTCTCTTGTGGAATGGGGACAGAGCCACCGCTGTCGCTAAAATGCAGTGTGTGCATCGCGGCAAAGTGTTTATCAGTGTTCCAAACGCATGTCTAGTAGATGGCAGCCTTTGAAAATACATAGGAGTGGATGTGCATAGAACCTACTCCGGACCAGGCGGGGTTCCTGCCTCACTCCCCCTGGTTGTGAAGCCCCGTCGGTCGAGGGCGCTCTCCAGCACTGTGGCTCATTCGGATTCAGGTTGTATTTAGAGACTGTCTCCCTACTTAATAACTGGTGGGTGCTGACGTGGGCATCAAGGAGGCTCAATAGGGGCTGGCGTTGGGGACAGGTGGGACCTTCCCCGTTCAGGCACCTGCCCCGTAGCAGTGTCTGTGTCTTAATGAGGAAGAAGGTGTATCTTCCAGGTATTTAAACCAAAATTGCAGACATGTAGACTGTGTCACCGTGTAACAGCCAGACTCTTCCTGGTCGGGCAAGAGCTGCAGGTTTCTGTCTGCGAAGAGCGCCGCTCGCATCCGCCTGCTCCAGGGTCTGAGAACACCGCTGCTCGGGCTGAGACCCGGGAGGCGCCTCACTGAGGCCAGGTGCCGAGCAGCCTTGAGTCCCTGGCTGTCTCCTCTCTGAAGAGGGCTGTTTTTGGAAAGGGGAGGTTGTGGGGCATCTTTTCAACTTTAAAACAGATCAGGTGAGAGAAAAGGCAAAGCTATTTGAATTATTTTTCTCACATCGAGAAGTCTGTGCTTTCATCAAACCACTGAGCCACTTGCCTTAGCCGCCTCTGCAGTCTCTGATGGCTTCATCCACGGGCAGGAGACTTCTGCCTATGAGCAACAGCCAGGCCCCCCTCCCCAAAGCCACAGGGCCTGGCTTCAGGGAGCAGTGGGGTTTGGGGAAGGCAGGGTTCATCTTGGCTGCCTGCATTTTTACACCACCTATCCAGGACTCTTGTGCTTCCTCCACCTGTGACAGCGCCGCATTGCCTTCTGGTCTTTCTGGGCAAAACTGGAGTTTGGCATCCAGAGCTGGCATTGTCTTCTGCTTAAAGAGTACAGTTCCTGCCTCCATCCGAGCCCAGCACGGCTCTTTCCTGTGCCCCGAAGGAGGCCATATAGAAACTACCATTCATGTCACTCTGTCTCAAGATTTTAAAAACACAAGTGGACAGACTTCTTCTTCCAAGGAACAGACTCTTAGGTTGGCAACAGCTTGCGAAAGTGATCAGAGCTGAATCTTGCGAAAGATGTAAAACCAAAGGATTCGAGAGCAGTGTTGTAAAATGAAGAGGAATTTCGCATGTGCGTTACAGCTGCCGGGTTGTTAGATGTTCCCGTCGTCTTCGTAGCTAAGTACTCACCGCTCACCTCTCAGAAACCATATCAATAACGCTTGCAGATGGAATGCTGCAGCTAACCCTGGCGCTTGGGCTGTTATTTTGTGGGGACTTTCTTGTTGCTGTCCTGCAGGGCAGCTGCCTGGCGCAAAGGCCGGGAGGGGAGGGCTCGCCCCAGGGCTTTGCCTACCGAAATGGGGGTCCCAGTGTGAGAGCGGGCAAGGGGCTTCGTTGAAATCACCCAGAGGCTCTGTCATTGCAGTGACAAGATCCAAAGAGCGGGAAAGGGCCTTGGACTCCCCCAGTGCAGTCTCCCCACCGGTGCTGACCTTCTCCTACGGCGGCCCCACCCCGGGAGCAGTCGGGGCTCACACATCTCTGAGGACAGAGAACTCACTACCTCCCGGAGAAGCCTGTTCTCTCTCTGTAAACCTCTGGCTTTTCTAAGTTCTCTGTAATTGCCATCTTTCTCCGCCATGTGGAGAAAGCTTTTCATCTCGGCAAGGGATCTGATTCCTGGCTCTGTCCCACGGCAGTGCGTTATTGTCTCCAGAAAGGAGGAGCTAGGAACCCAGACATTTTGGTGCCCTGACTGTCCTTCTCCGAGAGCTGATCCCGCCGCCGAGCTCTTTGTTGGGGAATTTTGAGAGAACACCATCAGCCAGGTTTCTCCTGACATGTTCTTGCGAAAGCTATTGAAGTATTGAGGGAGGAGGCTGCTAAAAAATAACTTAAGACAGCTGAGGCCTTAGTTCCACGCTTCCCCCCACAGAAACTAATGCTCATAACATCGTGCAGGAAAAGCTTCAGCTAGGTTTGAAGATATTACTTTACATGGAATTTAAAAGTTCCATGGTTGCTGGAAGCTTTGCCTTCGATTCTCGTAAGGACTTCACGCTTGGTTTATGCTGAGAAAACAAAGCTTAAGAGTGTCGGGGTGGGGCGCTGAGTGTCTCAGTGTTCAAAGTGCTAGATATTCAAGCCGGGAAGGCCTTCCAGGCTGCCGCCGTCCAGTCTTCCATCCTAAGAGAATGAGGAAGTAGAGTTCAGCAGGGTTCGTCTGAGGTCCCATGGCACCCTGGGGCCCGGCCTCGGTCCTCTTGGCCTGGCCAGCAGGCTCCTCTCTCATTTGCAGGTTGACTCTCAAGCAGTCTAAGGTAAGTGGTCCTCGGATTCTTGAGAACTTGCGAAGGAACTGTTCTCAGAGTCAGCATGGCTCTCGGACCAAGAACCCAAGGCTGAGCGACTGCTTTAGGCCAGCCGGGTTTTGCAGAATGAGTGGCAGGAAAGAACAGATGTCGCCTACAGGTTCCCATCAGGATTCAGAGGCCCAGTGGGAGGTGCAGTGTCCTGGACTCTGAATTCTCATGAAGTGGGCTTGGTCTGTGGTCTCTTGGCCGGACTTCTGCCACCTCAGGCAGAACTCAGGCAGGGATTCCCGGGCCATCCCAGAGCCGAAGGGCGGTGAGCTCCAGACCCTGCCCTGGGGAGTATGGTGCTTCAGGGGTGCCTTTTTATTCCTTTCACCGTATTGCAGACTGTGTCCAAATTCATGGTTGGGAAGGGTCATGTTGGTCTGATAACTGAGGTGGAATCCAGCGTGGCTAAAGTAGGACCTCTTCTTGTGGCAGAAAATGTCTATGGTTAGTTGTTTTCTGTAGCTTTCATCTCAACACAAACCCTTCAGTTGCTTTCATTTGATCAGTACACTTGCTGATGACAGAGGGTTGCACACGACCCCTCTCTTACATCTCTGCTGTCTGTTGCGCTCATCAGAGTGTATTTTGGGGTATGGGGTTCCGGGAGTTTTTCTTGTCCATTTTGTAACTGCCTTATTGAAAAGTAAGTGCCCTTCCATTCCAGGCCTCCTCATTGTACGCGTTTCCTGCCAAATTGGGGGGATCCTTTGTATTTTAATTTTGTAATCTATGGCTCTGTACTGTTGAAAGGCTCTCAACTCTTTGGAGTCTCCTTAGTATGTATGTGACTTTTCATTTGCAATATCACACAGATGGGATGGCCCAACTTTTGCCCTTAATAAATGAACTGAATGAATAAAAGACGCACACTGTGTTTCCCTGTGACTCTCTGCGTGGATCGGGAGGCTCTCACCTCCACACCGGGCCCCTGACGAGTGTGACAGGCACTACTGACCAGCACCCGCATTGTTCACACGCCCAGGGCACTCTGGAGTTTCCACCCCTCGAGGTCGGGTCCCCTCACTTCCCTGAGTCAGCTTCCACGTCGTGGACCATATACCCTGGGCCCTGAGAGTCCGCCGCCTGGGACTCCCCGTCCAAGATGGGCGTCCTAAAGGCCCTGGGTAGAGCACTGCAGACTGGAAAGGCTGCAGGGAGCAGGGCAAACCGGAAAGCTCCCGTCCCTGCTGGAGCAGCCGCCACTCAGTCCCTGCCTGTTGTTGTCCTGTGGGAATGCCAGTCCCGTGACCCGGTGTGGCACTGCATTCAGAGGAGCTGGAAATTCAGGACTCCATGGAAACATCCCAGTGAGTCAAGCCTGAAAAGCATGAGTGCGGTCTGGGGTTTCTAGCTGAACCCTGCCACTGAGGGTTGGCCTGCCAGCTCCGCGTTGGTTAGAGACGCAGACTCTGCACCCTCGTTGCCTACCTACTGAGTTGGCGTCTGTTTTGACAAAGTCCCCAAGCCAGTCACCCACACATGCCAGCATGAGAAGCCCGGCCTTCACGACTGAGCTTCCCCGGTGCAGACCCCTGAGGCCTGGTGGGGTGCTGTCCCTCGTCCAGGCCCCTGCCGCAGGGAAGGGCAGAGGTGAGCCTCCAAGGCAAGGGCCACATGCGCACACTGTCCCCAACAGAACGGAAAGGGAGAACGGTCGTAAAGACTTTTCCTAACATGAAATAAAATGAAAGCATCCTAGCTCTAACATTTTAAACCTCACAGAAATTTTAAAAGTACTGTTCCTCCCCTCGCCTCCATCCTCTTCCTCTCCCACTCCAGGACCCTGAAAACGTCATGGACAGGCTTGGCATGTGGCACTCATGAGGGGCAGGGGGGTCGGCAGTCGTGGCTCCCTCCGGAACCCATGGGACCTGTGCCGCCTTGTGCTGACGGATACCATTGTTACGGGGTCCCTGAACCGATTTGGATACCATTGTTACGGGGTCCCTGAACCGATTTCCCACAGACGGCAAAGGAAGTTCTCATTTTCATACCTGGTGTCCCAGTCAGTGTGAGGCAAAGAATAACTCCTAGTTTGCCCTTCCTGCTGCTCTCTTCCAGCTCCTCACAGAACTGCAAAGAGGTTCTTTGTCCTTAGCTTTTCTCCAACTAGCTGGGCCCCTGCTGGGGCGAAAGGATGCGCAAACATCACCTTTAACGGAAGTGTGAACACACCTTACTGTAACATGGGAATCAAGTTTCACTAGGAACTACCTTTCTTCCCCCTACAAAATCAAGCCGTTGAATATGGACTGTCAGACCCTCTGAGGCACAGCCTCTCTAAAAGTGTGGCACTTCCCCCTCGCCTCTCTCCATCAGAATCCCCTAAAAACTCCATTGCAGCGCCAGTTCTTGGGCCCCCACTCTACACCCTGAATGAAAAGCTCAGGGGCTCAGTCCCAGGAACAGGAATTTCTTTTCCCTGGTAAGACATAAACTCGGTAAAATAGAAAAACATTGAATTCAGTCGGGAGGTCCTCCAACCCCAGACCCGACAGCAGCAGCTTCAGCTCTGGGTGAAACCTACAAAATGAGCAGGGGAAATCCGTGATTCCGACATCCAGGTTCATGAACCACTGAGTCCGAACCCCTGAGGCCTGCGGGAGAAGGTGCTGATCATGGACATCACATAGCTCAGAAGGAGCGGAACCCGGGAAGACAGTGCCAGGCCTGGCCAAAAACGCCACAAACCACTCGAGTGGACAAGCCTCTGTGTGGACAAAAGCAGAAAGAAAACAACCCACAGATCCTAAAAGATGCCCAGCATGGGCTGGGGATGTAGCTCAGCAGCACAAGCACCTGCCTGGCAAGCTCAAGGTCCTGAGTTCGATTTCCAGTACCAAAAAAAAAAAAAAAAAAAAAAAACTCAGACCTGAAAAGATGCCAGGCACATAGGGAGACGCTATAAATGTCTGAGATTGAATCCTCCTTATACTAAACAGGGTTTTTTGTTGTTCTTTCAAGTTTACAAGGCTCTTCTATATCCAGGAGTAATAACAGCTATCAAGTACGGAGTGCATGTGAGACACTGTGCTAATAGTTTTATGTATACTAATTTGCTTAATCTCACCACAAGCGTGCAGAGTAGGAACTGTTATTAACTCCCATTTATGGAGGCGGAAGTAGGGACCCAGAGAGGTTGAGGGACTTGCCCAAGAAACAGGAGCGCCAGATCCACATCTGGGATTGGATCCTAGGTTCATCTGTCCCTGGGGACCCTGTTGTCCACCCCGCGCCAAAGCCCTCAGAATGCCACGCTCTGCTTTGCAGCCGGGCCGCCATAAGTCACCCTGACCCTGAGCCTGATCAACGGGATTTACTGGATTTTAATGAGGGGTTCCGAGAAGTCACCGAGATCCTAGTTAGGAAATTTAATAGGTTTTAATGGAGGTTAACAAGGTACAGCCAACCTTGCGGCCAGGTTTTAACTCAGCGGAGCTGAACGGACGTTAACAAGTGCAGGTGGCACGAAGGCACCTGCGTGATTTAATGGGGTTAATGAAACTGTCAAGAGGTCGGCCAGACGGACAGCACCAGAGCGGATGCCATTAACGAGCTGGCCTGGTTGAGGTCAGTGCACGTTTGTTAAACAGCAGCAGCCTGCCCCGTCCTGCCCTGGGCGCCCAGGGGAGCGAGTGCGAGAAGCCGACACGGCCAGTCCTGCTTAGTGGTTTGGACATGGGTTCTTTTCTCATCCCTGCTCTCTGGATGTCGTCTAAACTGTTTATAGAGGGCATGAATCATTTTCACCGTAACTAAAATACCAAAGCACTCTCCAAGCACTTACCACAGGCTGCCTCGTCTAAGCCCCAGACTCCTGAACTGTGTGGAAAATAATAGAAGTAAAAACGATAACACCATCTTCACTTGGGGCAACCCATAGGTACTATAAAAAGCTGTCACCTACTTCACTCCATGGGTTTTGGTCAGATGCTTTGAAACAGTGACACACAAGGTCACTCTGTTGGAGGGGTTGTGAAACAAATCCTGATCCTCTGTCTCCCAGATTAGTACCATGTCTTTTGTTAAGCATTCACTATGTAACTGGTCCACAGTTAAAAACTTCACAGCCATACAAGATGGGTATTGTTATTACTCCGAAGCTTAGGTGAAATCACTGGCTCACGGGCACCAGAAAGTGGTATGAATGAGACTCGAACTCAAGTTCTAGAGCTCACCATGCTGTTTTGCCTACTGATTGGGCAAGATAACTGCTGGGCTTCGTGGCACAAGTCTATAATCCCAGCTACCTGGGACGCTGAGGCAGGCAGAGCAACTTTGAGCCTAACCTGGGCTACATAACAAGACCTTGTCCCAAAATTTAAAACAAAAAGCAGGCCAGTGCCATAGCACGGTGGCAAAGCACCTCTGGGTTTAATCCCTAGTACTGAAGAAAAAACAAAACAAAAACAGTGAAGAACTGGAAACGATCTAGTAGAGGACTGGTTTAAAAGTATCAATGGATGTGGTGGTATATGCCTATAATCCCAGCACACTTGGAAGACTGAGGCAGGAGGATTGCTACAAGTTCAAGGCCAGCCTGGGCTACACAGTGAATTCAAGGCCAGCCTGAACTACATATAGACTGTCTCAAAAAACAAAATTAATTAATTAAAATAAAAGTATTATATATGTCATCATTCTAATATTTAATAATAGAAACATACCAGTTTGGAAATACTACATATGTGTATACTATGTGTATGTATACTACGTGTAATATGTATGTGTATGCGGTATATAAATATTATGTATGTGTATACACATACATGTATATATGTCTGTAGATGCACACACATCATCTGTGATCATAGGCAAAGTTATAGGTATATTAAAGCTTCTTACCAGTCCATGTAAAACCATACTGTACTTGCACTGTTTTTTTCTTTTTTGAGACAGAGTTTCACTATGTAGCACAGGCTGACCTTGAACTCACAGCAATCCTCCTGCCTCAGCCTCCTGTGTGCTCAGATTACAGGTGTGCGCCACCATGTCCGGTATCTGTGTGGTTTAAAGTTAAAATAAACAGGAAGGAAAAGCCATTCTGGAAACTGGAAACCAAGGGAGTTTCCTGGAAGGAGTGGACCCCAGCAAGAGGAAGTAGGTTTGTTGAGATAAGAGTGGGGGAAGCCCAGGGGCCAGTGTAACTATAAGTGACACTCAGAAAACCTCAGATGCAGCAGGAAGAACTTGAACCTGGGAGTCCCCAAACCTGCTGTTACTAACAGCAAGCCAGGCGTTGAAATATGGTCAAGTTGCACCGAGTCGAGGGCCTGGTGCCCACGGGGCGGACCTGCGCTGTAGGAGCTGGCGTCTCAGGGAAGTTAAAACAGCCTAGAGTGAAGGGTGGTCCCTTAGGGCAACACTACCTTCTGGGTGAAAGGCCCAGCCCTACCTCTAAGGGAGCTCTGGCGCTTCTGTGCTGTGAAGTCTTACAGAAACCAATGAGGCTTAGCAAGCGTAATGAGCTTAATAAGGCAAAGATGGCTAATGAGACTTCCTGGGTACTCACGGCCATCAGCAGGCCTGGCTCTGCGCAGCCAGTGTGGGTGGGCTCCTCGGGCAGGAGGGACTGCAACACGACAGGGCAAGCGACAGGGCGCAGGGGAGGCCACCCGTGCAGCTGGGCTTGAGCAGCTCGGGGCTCAGACTCAGCCAGGTCAGCAAGCAACAGCCAGCAGGTGAAACCGTACCCAGCGAAGCTTGACAAAGCCAGGAGAATGGAACCAAGGCACAGTTAGAGAGAGACTCCAGCCTGCCTGCTGGGGTTGATCGAACCTGGAAGAAGTTGAACTTGGCTGAGTCCGTTGAAACAGTTCCAAGGAGGCACCGTACTACTCCTATTCCTATCCAGGAATATTTCCAAAGCTGGACATAGAAGGATGGTCAGGATGGCAGACTTGTTAAACACCTGCTAGGAAATACCAGCCGTCGTGGAATATTTATGCATACAGCGGCAGACCATATACAAACCTGCAATGAGCTGTTATCCCGAATTTTTCATGTAAAACGAGGTTTGGAGAAGTGAAGCGACTCTCCCAGGATCTCAGTCAGGGTGAATTTGGATTCGAACCCGTGCCATCTGCCTCCTCGTCACCATGCAACTTTCTCCGCCAAGGGACGCAGGCAGCGCTGGAGCTGCCTGGAGAAACCGCCCCCTGCAGTAGGGGCAGAAGGCTGTCCGGTTACCGAGGGGCGATTGTGCTTTGTTCCGCAGGGCGGGGGCGGGGTGTGTGTGTGATGAATTGTAGACTTTGCGCGGTAAGGAAACACAGACTGGCCCCTCGGGGAAGAGAACTCAAGAGATTTTGAATTGTAACAATCCCGCGTTCCCTCGGCAGTCAGGACTCCTGGTTTGGTGAACTCGCTGGGTCCCCTCTACGCGCTACTGAGCTACCGCTGCGGTAGACAGCGGAGCCCCCTCCCCACCCCACCCCGGGGTCTGCACCCGGCACAGAGGCGCCTGGAGTCCTCGCGCGGTTCTCCGCCCACAGCGCAGAGGACGGAGAGACCGCCAGGTGGCGACCTCTCCCAGTCGCTGGAGCTCAGAGGCAGCCGCGGGGAGTGGGGGGTAATTTATTTTCTGCCCCCTAGAGACGCGTTGCTTGGTGGATGCTTTCATCGGTGTCATGATCAAATTCCTAGACAGGCAATGCATAAAGGGACTTGGCTTTCTGGTCTACCCCATTGTTTCCCAGATGACAGGAAAGTTCAACAAGGCAAGGAATGCCCAAGGTCTCTCAGCACACTGGGTCCCCGGCCCTTGGCTCTGGGTCTCGTCTTTTCTCACCACACGAAATGCTGTCACAGTCCACACACACTCACGTCTTACCCTCAGACCACCAGGGAAAGCCATGCCCCTCCCCCTCCCCGGCCGAACCCGGCTTTTCCAGCGGGCCCAGCACCCAACCCCATCCTAACAGCTGTGTTAGCCCCGCCTCCTCTGGGCCTGGAGCAGAGCCTTCCAGTGGCCAGCGAGTCCTGTCCTGCGTCTTCCCCTGCCTTGGGCGCTGCTCTGCCTTCCCTTTCACTAAGGAGAGCTCCGGCTGAGAAAGCTGAAGAAGCACCCTCAGTGCCGCCCAGTTTATGGAGCCAGCTTACTTGGTTTTAAATACTGGCTTGGGGACCAATCCAGACCTCCCTGTTGACCTTGGGCCTGCTCTCTTGTATTCTATGCTCTATGCTTCCAGACCCTTTCAAAGATGTTTTCCCATTTTACCCCGACAAGAGTTCTGCGGGGTGAGGAAAAGCAGGGTTAACCTACTTTAGAGACTGCAGAACTTCAGCCCAAGGGCTTGGCTCAGGGGCCAGGTGGAGCTCTCCAAAGCACGGGTCAAACTGCCTCATGCAAGTCCAGCCCCTCTGATGTCTCCCAGAGCGAGGTGTAGACTCAGCCACCAGCGTTGCAGGTTTGGGAGGAGGCAGCTTGGGTCTGCACCCCAGCTCTGCGGTGTAATCATTACGTCATCAAGTAAGTGACCCGCCCTCCCCACGTAAGATGAGCCTCAGTGTGTCTAGTACACAGCAAATGCCCAGTTAAAAGTGTAGCCATGTATTGATATGATTAATAGTCCCACTACATGAAACATCAGACCTGCATTGTCAGTGTGAAGCCACTGGGAAGAAATACTTGAAACACACTGAGATGTGTTGCAAGTATAAAACACACCCTTCGATTCTGAAGGCTTATATGAAAATCGGAATGTAGAACATCTTCTTAATCATTTTTATATTGCTTCATGTTAAAATTATATTTGGGGAGTTTTGAGTTAAATAGAATATTATTTTAAAAATCTACCTCTTTCTCTGCACATTTTTAATGTGGCTGCAAAAAAAAAAAATGTTTAATTATAGGCCAGGCACAGTGGTGCACACCTGTTATCCCAGCACTCAGGAGGCTGAGACAGGAGGATGGCTGCAAGTTCAAGGTCAGCCTGGACTACAATAGTGAGCTCTGTCTCAAAAAAGCAAAAAAAAAAAAATTTTGTTTTAAATTATGCATGTGACTCATGTTTTTAGCTTGCATTATATTTGTAAGGAGCAATGCTGGCTTAGCCGGTCAGCTCTGCAGTCCGACCTACCCCGGGGTTCACCTGGATGGTGCTGAGTAAGGGGCTTTGAATCTGGAATCCACCAGCAGGCTCTGTACCCTTGGGTGAGTCACTGAAATGTGAGCCTGCTGGAAACACCCCTTGCTTTCCCCAAACAAACAAACAAACCAAAAGAACCTCCCAGGGCTGTGGAGTAGGTTCCATAAAATAATAAAAACCCCTTTGCCACAGACTCCAGCGCAGGGGAGCTGTGAGCTCCTTATCCCGTTCCATGCCCAGGGAGCCCAGGAAGTCAGGCAGCAGTCTTTCTCTCTGGTTTGTAGATAAGGAAGCTGAAGTTCAGATATGTGCTGTGACTTCCACAGGTCTCCTGGCCCCGGCATTGTTCTATACCTGTTCCAGAAGCAGACAGTGGTAAATCAACAAGGGAAGGAAGAGAGTCGCTCCCCGTGTTCCCGTGGGCTTTAATTCCCCTGCTTAGAGCGAGGGGAACATTTGCATGTGGACTGAGACCTGTCAGATCTCAGTGCTGTGGGACACTTGGTTTCCGTGGACCTAAGACTTGTGAGACTCCTCTACAACCCAGTGCCTCCGTTGGCCATTCTGAGGGGATAAATGTGCATTTCTGTTTGTTTTACTAACATTTGTAGGAGCTTTATATAGTGTCTGCGTCTGCTTACATTAGACGCTGTGTATTATAGTTAAGAGTCTTTCACTATTTCCCATATAAACCTTGTTTTTTATGGGTTTGGGAGAGCTCAGCTGTAAAAACTCTCTGCTGAAAAAAAAAATATTTTTTTTCAAACAAATTGGGTTTAAATCAGGAGCCTAGTTTCAGACACTTCTAAGGGTGTGTATTTTTTTTTTCTTCCCAGTCACTTTTCATTTAAAAATGAGGCTGCCTGATTTTGTAATTTTGTTTCTTTTATGAGGATTTAGCAAGACCATGAGCTTAACTGCCGGTTGCAGGGAGGGACGGTTCCAGCGGCTTCTCACGCCAGCCCAAGGCCCAGGCCTGCAGAGCCGCCTGCGAACCCAGGCTCCACTCCTGCCTGGCTGTGTGCCTCGAGTAGGTGACTTTGGACCCTGTGGCTCTCCCTGTCCCTGTCTGTCCGCAGGGAGCGTCATTCCTGACCAGCTCCCTCCTGCGCTATGGAGAGGAAAACACGCTCATAGCTCTCTCTGGAAGCCCCGGGAAAGGAGAAGGAGCTGTGCAAACACACACAGGGGCTGCTGCGAAGAGTAACACACAGAGCGGGGCGGAAAGCACACACAGCCCTGCAGCCTGCCCTCTTCCTGGGTTTTATAGGGGATCCACCCAGAGAGAATTCCAGGGGAGGCTGGCGCTGGAACCCTGGACTGCTTTCCAGAATTCCTTCTTTCTTTTTCTTAGTTTGGTAGCTACAGAAAATCAGAGGGAATAAACTGTATTTAGATGTACACACACACGGGTACACACATACATGTACACCGTGGGTGGAGGTGCTCCAAGTTGTAAAGAAAAGCCAGCTTAATCTTAAAAAGAAAGAAAGGGGCTGGGGATGTAGCTCAGCAGCATAAGCACCTGCCTGGCAAGCGCAAGGTCCTGATTTCAATTCCTGGTACCAAAAATAAATAAATAAATAAATAAATAAAAAGAAAGAAAAAGAGGGACAGAGACAGAGTGAAAAAGAGAGAGAGAGAGAGACCGAGACTGGGGATTTAGCTCAGTGGCACAAGCACCTGCCTGGCAGGCATGAGGTTGTGAGTTCAATTCCCAGTACCAACAAAAAAAGAAAGAAAGAAAAAAAAGAAAAAAGAAAGACAAAGGCCAGGTCTCTGAAGTCAGCCACATCTGCGTCTTGACCCACTCTCAACCTGCCTTTACTATCTATGTGACCCTGAACGAAATCCTTTGCCTCTCAGCCCCAGCCACCTTCATACTGACCTCACAGAACTCTTGCGAGGTTAATATGAGACAATACACACGAACGATATAAACGGATTGCTTGATCTTTTTAGTTGTTTCATTACTCAATAATTTTAAATGTAAAAGACTTATCTGCAGTATGGAAGGAATCGGAATCCTTCAAGGCAGATATTTACTTTTGTATGTTAGACAAGGGATCTGTATTAGGATCTTCTCTCATTCCCCGTATTTGTGCCCACAGTGCCTAGCCCGTGGAAGGCACTCAAAAAATTTATGTTGAATAAACTGTGGATAGTGTTGAAAGTATGCTGGCAGTAAAAGAAATCAGAAGGAAATTGCAGCTTAATTTTTATTCCAAAAGTAATATTTATTCATTGTAAAAAAAATTTAGAAAAAAATATAGCTAAGCAAGAGGAAAAGTAAAAATTACTCTTACTCTCAAAAGCCAGTGGTAGAGGTGTAAACGTTTTTGATGAATACTTGTCCACATTTTCTCAATGAATGATATTTATTTATATTTTTATATAAAGGGAGGTGACGCTGGACAGTGTTTAGGTATAGTGGGAAGCATTTCCCCACTTCGTATATCATGGACAAATTTCACATCAATGCCCACATTTTTTTTCCCAATGGCTGTGTGATGATCCAATGTCCCGATACATTTATTTGACCAGTTCTCTAATAAAACCACCTCTTGTCTTCTCCTATTTTTCACTCTCAACCCAATAGTTTTGTCATTAAATTCTCGCAGGATCGGCATTTTTTTTAAATTTTGGTGAGCATTTTCTTTATGATATGTTCACGCAGTTGGTTAAGTTCATTGCCATTCTATTTTTCTATATTAAAAGATAATGTAATTAAGTTAAAATACTAATAATAACACTGCTTCTGCCACAAGCGGTTTGAGGTGCGTGGCCTACTGTGTTGAAACCTGAATAGAGAATAAGAAGGTAAATTGCAAGCTCTGATGAAATTCGCAAAGGCGCAGGCCAGAGCTGGCCGTGGCGCGGGGGAGCGCTGCGCCGTCCGGAGACAGCCCCGGGACTGCTCAGTTCCCATCTCCCGCTCGGCTTTCGGACTGGGAGCGGGGAACTTGGCGCGGGTGTTCGTGGACTGGGGAAGAAGCGACAATACGGGGTGATCCCCTCAAAGCGCATCGGCTCCGGCTCAGCTTGCAGATCCGGGGTCTGAGAACTGGGACGGGACTTAATGGAGACTCAGTGGAGAGATTTGCCCGCTCGGTGCCGGAAGAGGGTTTGGAGCAGGCTGGATGGGGTTTTCTGAAGAGGCCTGGTTAGGCCCCTCTTGGCAGTGCCTCTGGGTAGGTACCCCCTCTCCTTTTCCTGGCCGTCAGAAAGCAGGACGCGGGGGCGCATTCCTCCCGTGCCTAGGATACTTCACCGTGCTAAAAATAGCGCGAGCTGGGCCCTGTGCATGGCCAGAGGTTCGTGTATGTGCTGAACCGGAGTCCTGGGTTCGAATCCAGCCCTCCCTGCCATGGGCCCTCCAGCGGCTTGCTGCCTGGATTCGTTTTCCTACCCCTACTACCATTTCCAAAAGGATTCCCAGCTCGTGGAAGTTAAAAAGCTAAAGAACCTTGGGTTTTTCCTTCTGCTGCCCCCCACCAGGGGGGTTGGGGGCCTCCGACCCCGTTTGTAAGCCGGGGGAGGGGCGCGTCGGGCCGGCTCATTACCTCGAGGTGTTGCCCTAGTTAAATCGCGGGTCTGTTTGATCTGGCGGCGGGTGGCGAGAGGGAAAAAAGAAAAAAGTAGGGGGGCTAGAATAGAGAGAAGCTCACACTTCCCCCACCTTCTCCTTGCGCCCATAAAACACCTTTTATTAACTCCTTCGCGTCCAGAAAGGCCCTCGTGGCCTCTCAGCCCCTGCCATGGTGTTTACAGCCAAGACCAAGGGGCCCCCATATTCACCCTGAGGCGGGCACGAGGCGCCTGGGGCACGCCTGGGGGTTCGGGAAGCCTTGTCCCGGAGCTGCCCGGGTCTCCTTTCTGGTCTGCAAGTCAAGAGCTCAGACTGTGTCGGGGAGCCCGACAACGGCTGCAGAGCCGCGCGCCCTCCGCCTCCTCCGCAGAGCGCGGAGCCGGCACGAACCCCACAGCTGCGGCGCCTGCAGCGGGGGTGGGGGCTGCTGGGGGCCGTAAAAGCGCTCTGCGGAGTGCCTGGCGCTCGGCTGCGCGCAAATAAAACCAACTGTACCTTACTCCTTCCCAGGGACGCGTAGACGCGTGCGTGCGTGAGTGCGTGCGCGCCAGGTTAGCCCAACGCCCATCCGCGTCCTGGGGCAGACGCGCGCCCAGCTGGGGGTGCGCACGCGAGGACCCCCAGGTCCAGCTCTCGCGACAAACGCCAGCAACACACACCCTGGCCCCCTACGCGATCCACCACGCGCTCACAAATAGTGTTGGGTGCCGAGTTGCTGGAGAAACCTAAAAGCCTCCCTTGAACCGTCAACACCCCCGAGCTGACTGTACTCACGTGGAAAACCACAGCCACCACGGCCGGCTGCGCGCTTGGCTGCACGCCGGAGCTGTGCGGAGCAGACCCCGAGTCAGCCCCCGCGCGGTCACCCACGCACGCGCACGTTCGGGATTTCACACGCACGAGCATGAGCGTGCCCTGCCGCGCATCGCCCTCCTCCGACCCCAGAACCACGCAGGTCTGCGCGATTGCCCCTTTCCCCTCCCCGGAACCCCACCGCACCCCCCAAATCAGTCTGCGGACACCAGGGTACATACTGACCTTCGCATACCCACCCTGACCATCCTCTGGGTCCTGTCCCGCTCGCTCGGTTCGGGCGGCTCACGCGCATTATCCTGTCCTGATGTCACAGTCTAAGAACTTTACTCTTTCTTCCAGGAACAAATCCCATCTCGGCCTCGGGCCCTCGACTGGACTCGCAGTTCGGTTTGGTGGTTATCAAAGGGAGAAAGGCGCGGACGCAGGCTGCCCCCTGGCAGGATCCGCAGAGCCCGCTGGGGGACGGGACGCTGGCTGAGACATCACGCAGGCTTCCGAGGATACCGGAAAACGTTTTATTAGTCAAGAGCATAGATGCTGCTTTGGCAAAGGGAGGGCGGTGAGTGGTTTTACAGATCTGAGGTAGAAAGGGGGCGGGGCCGGGAGGGAAGCACCTGAGCGCCACAGGCTTGGTAGGTAGTTTAAATACATCAAAACTTTACGATGTTGGGGCAAGTTTTTATTTAGAAAGGAGGGGAGAAGGCAGGAGCGAGAGAGGGAGAGAGACAGACAGAAAGAGAGGGAGACACTAGGGAGGAAGTGCAGCGATAAAAATAAAATTAAAACACTGCGGTTTTAAAGGGAGCAACAAAAGTCAGCCCTCTGTCTCACTGCTTTTGGTTCTCTTTCCCTGGTGGAAAACTATGGATTCCTCTTACTGCATTTCAATTGGAGAAGGCGACTGGGGGTTCTGACGCGAATCGGGGCGGGGGTAGGGGAGTAGAGCGAGGCCGGCGCTTGGGGGTTCAGAATTCGGCGCAGCAGGGGAGGGTCTTTGGGCGCTAGGGTTCCGCAGGCCGTCCATGTCCTGCGTCCTGCTCCAAGAGGAAATGGAGATATACATATGCTTATATATATATATAAATTTCTCTTTCTCTTAATGTATTTTAAAACAATTTCAAAGGACATTGCACGTGCGATCCAAGTGTGTGGTTGCAGGCGGCGACCTGCCGGCGTTAGGCAGAGGCTGTGCGCGCACTCCTGCACGAGCCGCGGGAGCCCAGAGCCTGGCCTTCACCACTGCCTTCCTCTCGTCCCAGGCTTGATCGGCCAGCCGGGGCCAGGTCCTCGCGCGGGTCGTGGCTCACTGGTTTAGCTCCAGCGCCCAGACTTGCTGCGGCCAGCCGGTGCGCCCTTTAATCCTCTTCTCGCTTGGGCCCAGGGCAGGCGGAAAGCCTTCGTGCTGCGGCTACCGGACACACACGGGAAAAGGGGTGAGAGAGAGAACACGTTTCAATCGTTCTGCTCCGATTCACCCGGCTTGGGGGGGGGGCGGGGGAAGGCGTAGAGAGCTTCGACTTCCAGGCTTTAAATAAGTGACGAATTTCTGTTTGCGAAATAGGCAAACAGGCTCATAAATTTACCTTTATGCGCCAAGTTCCTGGGATGTGGAATGGGATGGGGATCTTGGGGAGGTTTCGTAACAAGAATTTTCTGCATCTGGTGAAACCGATGCGCACAGGTTTGGCTTTAAGGCCCCTAAAGGAGTCCGCAGGGAGTTGGAACTTGGCACGGGTGGGAATCAACTATTTCCCACCACCTGCACGACCCACCGACTTCCCCGCGTTAGCCTGGTTTGGACACAGGGCTGCGTCCGCTGGGGCCGCCGTTGGGCGGGCGCCTCGGGTGGCTGGGCGGAGGAAGCACCGGCCTGGCCCGGCGACCGGGTTCCTGGCTCCCGGGGCAGCCACCGGGCCGCGCTACTTACTGGAGACTACGTCGCTGCGTGGGACCTCGGGACCCGCCCTACAATTACTTTGCAGGAGGCGCCCCCAGAGCCCAGGGCGGCGGCTTAGAGACCCGAGGCCTAGCCTGTCCGCCTGCCCAGCGTCCCCAGGTAAGCTCGCCGCAGTTCACCGCAGGCGCGGTGGGGCCGCAGCGCACTCACTTGCCAGCCCGGAAATCACGGCGCCCCAGGTCCTGCCTCCCACAATGCTAGGTCAATATCACCTTAACTGGAGAGGATCCAAAAAGGCCGAGTTGGTGGGGGGCTCCGAAGCCAACAGAGGCTCCTGCCTGTTTACATGCAGAATCACTGGGGTTGCCCCCAAACCCAGCCCTTGCAGAGTGGAGCAGGCGGCAGACGCTGTGGGCTCGGGCTGAGGACCGGCCCTGTCTTATCCCCACCTCCCTCTCATTCCTCAGGTGGGTGCACTTGGCTTTGTCCCAACCAGGGACACCCTCAATCTCCCCACCTGTAGAGTCATGCAAATAAAGTGCCGAAAAGGCCCCTTGACCTTAGTCACTGGGCCCTGTCACATGCAAACAAACTAAAGTCACAGACTTCTGCTTGCATTCTTAACCTTGGCTTCCAGGAGAACGCAGGGGTGGGGCCGGGCTCCTCCGAATCAGAAGCAAAATGAGCACCTTCTTGGGACCAAGGCTTCCTTCCCATGGCTCCTAGAGAGGGCCCCAGAGCTTCTGGAAAGCTCTGCGATTCTCTGTTCTCTGGGCCTTGCAAGCACTGTCCCTTGGCACAACTGACCCCGCCGCGAATCTGCTGCCCTCCGCACACACGCCCACATTGTGATCAACTCTACAACTCCCCGTACCCTTTCAGAATCTCACACTTGAGCTCCGGGCCGGCCACTGCCTGCCCCGCCGGCGCCCCGCCCGCGCCCTGGGCTGTTGCCCTATAGGCCCGACTCACCAGCTCCCTTTTCCGCTTGCTCTCTCGGCTCCCGTCGGCCTTCTTGAGTTCCGCCTTGAAGGCCTCGGGGTCGCCAGCCTGTGCGTCCTTGGCCAGCACGTCCATCAGATAGGCGATGTAGCTGGTGGCCAGGCGCAGGGTCTTGATCTTGGAGAGCTTGGTGTCGGCCGGCACGTTGGGGATGCACTCGCGCAGCTCGGCGAACGCGCTGTTAATGCTCTCCGTGCGCCTGCGCTCCTTCTTGGGTCCTGAGCCTTTCCGCCGGCCCAGGCGGCCCCCGAGCGCCTCCAGCCGCCCGGGGCTTTGGCCAGGCCTGGCATCGGGACCGTAGGCGGCGGCGGCCACAGCGGCTGCGGGTGGCGGCCCGCCTGCAGGGAAGTCCGGGGCGGCGTCCGCCGGGCTCAGCAGCCAGCTCTGGAAGTAGGGCCGCTCCTGGTGACAGCGGGAGGCTGGGCCAAAGAGGAAGGGCTCGTGGAGCATGGGGTGCGCGGGGTGTGGGTGGTGATGGTGGTGATGGTGTGCGTAGCTGCCCACGAGGTTCATGTTGGAGAGGCTCCTGGCCTGCGCCGCCAGCCCGATTAGCGCCGCCCCATGCGCCCCCACAGACTGCCGGGGCCACCCGTGGGCTCCCGGGCCGCGCGGTGCTGGGCGCCGGCTTTCGGGGAGTCCTGAGCAGGATCGAAGAGGGCGCCGCGCGCGCGCGCTCAGTCGCGGCCAGGACGACCCGCTTAACCCTTCTGCGGACTCCCCTCCCGGGTCTGGCTTATATAAGGCTGCAACTTTGATGTCAAACTCTCCCTGGAGCCAATGGCGGGGGGCGGGAGGAGGGAAGGGGGGTGGCCGTCCCAGGGTCTACTAGAGGAGCCACTGACTCCAGGCCGCCAGGCGACAGGGAGAGGCCCCGCCTCCTCCGTGCCGATCCCGCGCTCGCGCCTGGGAGGCGGGGGCTATTTACTGGTGACCCAGGTTGCCGCTGTCCCGGGCCGCTGCTGACCCACCCCCGTGCATCCAAGGAAAAGAATCTAAACTCAGCAGGAGAGAAGAAAGCCTTCAACTGAAGTCTACCTCTTGATTTTACGGATAGGGAAACTGAGACCCCAAGAGGCTGGGGGAAAAGAAACGATCCTTGTTTCTAAACTCACGGGATTCAGAATAAGAGTTACGGCTGCTCCCAATCCAGAACTCCACCGCTGTGCTCGCCTGGGAGGCAAAAGAGGCCTCCCTGTGCCTCCCCAGCCCCGCCGCCCACCCTGGCGTCATCCGCCCCATCGGGGAGGACTGGGAGCCCGGCATCTGCCCTGTGGTACCCAGCAGCCAGTCCCCAACAATCGCCGTCAGACTGGCCGACTGCTACTGACCAGGTGGGAGTGGGGGATGATAGGGGTCGGTCTCCAAACCTGTGGGCATTGACCGGTTTGTTCCGGGCTCCAGGGCCTGAGATCTGCACTTTTCACTTTCCAGGCGCCTGATCCAGTCCAAAGGCCAGCAGGCCTGGCTGATGTAAAAGCGGTCTGGCCTCTACCTTGGCCCTCAGGCGTCCAGCGGCCGTGTGTCCACGGCGGGGCTCACAGGGAGAGCTGGGAACAAGGCCGTGCTGCGCCACTCTACCCAGATGTCACCCTGAGAATGTTGGATTCTGTGAAGACACTGTCACCCACCGAAGCTGCTTGTGCCTTGGGGAACACACACAGAGGGAACCAAGCCGACACAGTGTGGGGGAGGCTGGAAGACGAGGAAGACGGGGCGCAGCGCCTCATACCCACCCTCCCAGAGGTGCTCAGGGCTGCCCGGCCCTCACTGCGTCCCCTGGGGCTGGGCCCTGGCCTGTGGTCCGGATTTGGGGGAATTTCCCGGGGCTCCAGTGAGAATCTGGGAATCCCAGGGTGGCCGCATTTCCGGCTGGGACACTTGTCACTTCTCCTTAAGGTGCCTTGCTAGCTGATGCCCGCATACCTGGGATTCAACCTTTCCCAGCCAGCCCTCTCCCCCGGGTGGGGTAGAGGAAAAGTCCCTATATCTCAAACGCAGTGTTGAGCTAAGGCTGAAGGAGATTGCACGAAGGGGTTATTTTTTTTTCTAGAGGGCAAATCATTATTTATGCAGTCACTCAAAAATTGTTTATCCATGAGGATGATGTGGTCGGCACAGTTACCAGTCCAAAAGCAGAGAGAGAAAGCCCAGCTCTCTCCCTGTGCAGACAGGGAAAGTGAGGTCCAGGCAGAATAAACAGTTTCCCTCGGGGGCCCAGCGGTGGAAATGCATGTGGAGCAGAGGTGTACTCTGCAGAGATAGAGATAATTTGTAAAACCCCAGGAATGCAAGAGTGAGACGCTGTCCACGCCGAGGTTGTGAGTGTATATTTCCATGAGGACACACAGACTTCGGGGCGTCGATGGAAGGGGACAGTGGCCTAGGTTGGAGGCGGCTGCGTCCACCTGTGGGAGCTTGCTGGGGCTGGGGACCCTGGAGGTGTAGGAGGTGGTGGAACAGCCCAGGGAGGTCCTGGTTTCCCCGCCTGAGGCTGGCTGCAAACCCGTCGCTCTTCCCGGCGCCTGGCGCCAGCAGCGCTGGGGTTGGGCCCAACGCGGAGCCGGAGGCTTGCAGGGAGGGAGCGCCCGGCGCCCGTTTGGAGGCGGCTCCCAGCCTGGAGGCGCTCTTGAGTGAGCATTTGCAAGTAAGGTAGAAAGAGTACAGTAATTATGCTGTGGAGCAAGAGCTCCATCCCCAACACAGGCACGTCCAGCCTTTGCCCTAGTCCGAGCGGGCCCTCAGCAGCTCCCGTAGGAAGCTTCCAGTCCCGCACAGGCATGTCCGAGTACACAGCTTGCCACCTCTCTGGCATCTGCAAAAACCCAAGTATTCATATACAGCACCCCAAAGTCCATGCACTCCCTGCAGCAACGCGCGCACCCACAGTGCACAAAGCATCTCGATGCCCAGGCGCTCCTAGGGTTTGACACACTGCCTCTGTCACCCATGGGTGCATGTCGGCTGCAGATGTGGCACAGTGGGGGTCCACTCCCACCCCTACCCTCAGGCGCGTATGAGGACCAAGTCACACAACCAGGGCACAGAAATTCTAAATGTACACAGACAACATAATCTTACTGTCACAATTACACACAAGTGCAAAAAGTTTGTATTTTCTTACAACTTCCCACGATTGTATTCACACCAATACCACAAACTTCCCAAAATACATCAGACCAGCTGGGGCGCAATCATGCCCGTGTGTGGGGTCAGGCAGGAGGATCACTGGAGTCCAAGAATTTGATTGGACACTGGCTGGGCAGCATAGTGAGACTCAGTCTCAAAAAAACAGCCAGGTTCAGTCATAGTGGCAACAGCCTGTAATGCTGAGACAGAAGGATTGCAAATTAGAGCCAAGCCTGGCAATTTAGCAGCTTAGTAAGAGTCTGTCTCAAAAAATAAAAGTAGGGCCAGGGATACAGCTCAGTGGCACAAGTGCCTGCCTGGCAAGTGCAAGGTCCTGAGTTTGATTCCCAGTAAAAAAAAAAACAAAACAAAACAAAAAAAAATTCCCCAAAAATTTTAAAAATAAATCAATAAAAAAGGGCTCAGGATGTGGCTCAGTGTGAAGGCCCTGGGTTCAATCCCCAGTATGGATAATTTAAAAAAAAAACAGTATACAACATTACTGTGTGTACGCAGGTGCTCAGAAATGAATCCTGTTGCAGGTAGGCACGTTAAACACTGGCACACAGATCTCACAGGTCCGGTTGACAGTTTCAGCCTTACCTATGTAGTCACTTTCACAGTCCTTAACGAGGAAGCTGCACAGTAGTGTCCTCGGTCTCAGGGTACCCACAATGACCAGCTCAGGAACACATGCTGCCCACATGGAAACACACAGCTCTCCCACCCACAGGCATCGCCGTGACTTGCCCACGAGGCGTTCTGTAGGTCACTCAGGGCTGCATGTGCCTTCCAGTAAGTCAGCGGGGTGCTCACCAGCCTAGGTGAGGGGCCCCAGTCCACAGCTCCCTCTAGAGGGCCCCAGGACTGCCTGGCACCAACTACTCTGTGAATGTGAAGGAGCCAGGCTATCCTAGCCACCAATGCCCAGGACAGCCTCGTCCCCTTTGCCCACCTGACGTCTGTTCTGTGGTGCCCTCACTGCGAGCACAGCCTGAAGGGACTCGCTGGGTGGGGGGTGAGGTCATCCCAGGCAGCGCCATGATGCCAGGGCGAACCAGTCTCCTAAGTGCTGTCAGAGCCAGCCGGGCTCAGGAGCATGGGGAGTGTGCAGAATTCCTAGGCCACCAGGACCCACGAAGGGTGTTCTCTCCTCCTCCACCCCCAGGCTATCTGATCAAGGGAGCTCTGGGACCTGGGAGTTGGACCAAAGACGTATCTGGCTGGCAGTCAAGACCTGTGGTTTCCAGTTCAATTCTAGCCTTGTCTAGAACCTTACGTTGCTCCTTTCCAGCTCTGATCCTCAGTTTCCCCACCTATGGAAAAAGGAGATAGGACAGACCCCCACTGTTGTATAGACTCACCCTGGCTCCTCTGTCCCTGGGCCCCAAAGGTGGACTCCTCCTCCAGCCAAAACCCCAGGAGCCAGGGACCCTGGAGTCCTGCTGGCCAGTCCCACAGACCCCTTCAGTGCCCCCAACCTGCCTTGCTCAACTAGTGAAAGTGGCTTCAGCAGTTTCAGATTTTCCCTTGCTGGCTCCTCAGTTCTTCCCCTAATTGTGCTGGTGAGGCCAGGCAGGCCCTCTCACTCTGTTTCACAGAGGAGAGAGTTTAAGCACGTGGAGTTTAGAAAATCATGATAAAGGAGTTCTCAGGAGAGCAGGCAGAGCAGTCAAAATGGGCACTACCATTCCTCTCTGTGCAAACCTTCTGTAACCGGAGGATGGTCGTACCCACCCAGCGCAGACGGCTGGTGTAAGCTGAAGTGAAGTGGTGTGGGTGAGGCTCAGCATGCTGAAGGTAGCCCCAGTTAAAGATGGGTTTGCTGTTAGGAATATGAATTTCCCCAAGAAGAAATGAATTAGCTGCAGCTGCAGCACTGGAAAGCTCTCCCGGGGAGAAGAGGCCGGGCTGCCCCCATCCTGTTCCCACTGATAACCAGCTGGGGTCCTTCCTTCTTCCCACCTAGCCTGCAGAACGCAGCAGCCAGAGGGCTGGAGATAGAGAGACAGCAACACCAGGTAGGAGGACTGCGTTCCCGGAGACCTGGATTCCAGTCCCAGGTCCCCTCCTCACCCCTGCCATTTGCCTTGCTAAATGACTTTGAAGGCTTCAGGCCTTAGTTACCCGATCTGTGCAATTGATGCTTGTACCTTAGCCGCTCTGGAGTGCAGGGCACAGGACGGATCCCGCTCCTGCTCCGCCGTCTCTCCCCTCCCCTCCCCTCCCCACCACACCGCAAGCCAGAGGAGGTGCCTACCACAAAACCTGCTCCCCACCACCGCGTCCTGTGACCTTGACGCCACCGGCAATCCCCGCACTGGACCCCTTATCTAAATAGGGCAGTAAATCAAGGACCTGTCAGGGTCCGGGTAATTACAGGAACTCCATAAAAAGGACCCGGCCGGCCGCCTGTTTATATTAGCGCGGTGTAAAATATTCCCGCTGTCTTGGGGAATCGCGTCGCGCAGTAACGCACCATAAATCAGCCCGCGGGCCATTTACCCCGCAGTTTGAGCCGGCAAACCCCTTAAATATTTCTCTGCCATATCTACAGAGGGTCTAGGACTTTCCAACCTGAGGCTGGAGGACGGGCAGTCGGGGGCCAGGAGATAGGTAGGGGGCCGATTTCTCTTGGAAACTCTTAGCCTCCTGCTCTTCACCAGTTTACTGGGGAGAGCAGCTGTTGAGACCAATTTCTGCTCGAGAGAAGGGGCAGGACCGCCCCTGAAAGCACCCAGTGACCAATGAGTGGCAGAGAAGTGGTGAGAGTCCCGAACCTCAGGGGAGACCTGGAGTCGTGGCAGGCTTTGTCCCCCCTTGTCACTCTTTCTCTGGAAGGAGGGGGTCGGCCAGAAGGGGTCCACGCGCCATGTGACTTTTACCTATTCGCTCGGGGGTTTCTTGGTGCTTTTGGCATTTGAATGGTTTTCTGTGCAATGAGACCTCAGATTTCTTGTCCAATCCCCTATTTTTTCACAGCTGGCAAAAGAGGCCAGAGCATGCGAAAGGACTGGCCCAAGAACACAGCTAGAAATCCAAGACCTGTTGGGATTAAAGCAATCCATTCTGGGCTACACTGCTGCACTCGCCCTAAGGAAAACCTGTGTGTGTGTGTGTGTGTGTGTGTGTGTGCATTCGTGTGCAAATATACTGGGGATGAGGGAGGGACCTTGTCCCTACTTTGGTTTGCAACAGTCTCAAAAAATGCAAAATCTATTTAAGGTAAACCTGCTGCCGCCGCCCTTTGTCTAATGAGTTACGTAAATCAAGCTCATGGAAAAAGAATATTAAATTTTCCGTGTCTTTCCTCCCGGCAGGGACCTGAGGTCTCAAGGGAGAATTAAACCCGTACGTGTTTTCTCCCCCTTTTTCTGTCTTCCTCCCCCTTTTCCCTTTCTTTTCCGAAGTCCGTAAATGACAACGTGTTTACACTCGTTTTTATGTCGTCTGAGCTTCGTCCCGGCTCCGTTCCCTCCTCTGTGTATTTTCCGCGCGGAGAGATGTCTGCTTCGGGAAGCGTTCAACCTAAACAGAACCCCGTCTGATTGGAAAATGTATTTATTTGAAAAATCGTAACTCACAGTTTTGGTGAAAGCGGCCCCCAGATTTATGGGATTGCGATGGTTGTAAATCAAAAGGTGCTGGACATCCCCTCCCCTGCTGTCCCACAGCGCCTGGCCAGGTCCCCCCAACACCGGGATGGCTCCTCCTGTCCACCCAGCCCTGCTCCACACCGGCCAGCAGGCAGGTGGATTTGCCTCTGCTTGGTTTAATCTAATTCCGTTGCTTTCAGAGCAATCTCATACCGTCACCTTCAGAGTATCTGGTCTCAGGCCATGCGTGATGTGTTCAGAGCTGGCGCCTCTTGTTTTAGGTAGGTCGGTTTTGTGGGTTTTGTTAGTTGCTCCGCCCCAGCCACCGTCCCTGACCCACCAGTCCATCGTGTGGGACTGCTTTGTGCTAACAGCTTGACCTCCCATTAGTGTCTTACAGGTCCACTTCACTGTCTGACATCGGAGGATTTTTTTTTTCTCTTCTTTTTCAGTGTATTCTGAATCTAGCAGCAAATGAATCAATCCTACTTCACCTGTCACCTGGACCCTGCTGCCAGCCAACCCCAGCTGATGGCCCAAGAAGTCTGGGGCTGCAAGCAAGTCCCCAAGGCAGATGACAGGGAAGCTGGCACAGAGGCTGGGAGTCCTTGCTAGTGACTGTCCTAGTGAGAGGGACTCAGGAGGCCTTCGCAAGTGATCCCCAGGGGTTACGTTCCCCCAGAGGTCAGAGGATGAGCCCCAGCTCCTCACCACCCCTGCCCTGAGGAGGAACCGGGCTCCTGTCCCCCGAAGACTGGAGCTAACCCAGTTCTGTCTTTCTTTCCAGGATCTGCACTTGTCAGGCAGCCTCCCCCTGAAACAGGGCTCTCCGCCCTACGCTAGTTGCTGTCTCCAGGAGTGCATTCGAGGATGCATTCAAAACTTTGTTGCTCCTTTCTCCAGAGTAGGCGAAGGAGTGCGTGAGGGCCACGGCAGTAGCATGGGACCGAGGTCCAGCACAAGTCTTTTCTGTACCCCTCTGCACCGCCTGGCTCCAAGTCCACCCATTGCTGCTGAACCCTCAGCCACTACCCCGCCCCGCCAGGCATGATCTATACGCAGTAGCATTTAGTTCAAAGAAATGCAATAAATTTCGTTAGCGAAAACCAGTCGGATCAAACTAGTCTGCGCTGGGAGATAAAGAACTGATGTGAGGTAGAATGTGTGAGCAGCCCTTAAAATGGGGGGCTGAGGGTGCGGGAGAGAGGTACCCTTCTTCCTTGGGGCTTACTTCTCCAGGTCTAAAGTGGCCTTGCTGTGTGGGACCAGGTTCCACACACTCTCCAGCGCTGCTGACAAGGGCAGAACTGTGCCGTAAACACTGCTCTGGGTGGAGGTGGGGATGGGGGAAATCCGTGCTGTCTGTCTGAGGACCCAGGCTTGGTGGGGTGGGGAGAGGGAGTGAGCAGCACCCCTCGCTCCCCGGTGGGAAGCCTGGGCTCTGGTGCCCCCTTCTTTCTTTGGGCTTTTAGGAGTCTGCAGGCGGGAAACTGTAGCATGATTAGTCTTATTATTTCAAACGGGGCCAGGCTACATCCGTCATCTTTCCCATAATGGTCAATTGTAAACACACTTTAAAAGAGAAAAACAAAAAAAGGGATTTAGGATCGACACTGGGAAAATGCTTAGCTCTGGCCTGGCTGAGGAGTTGGCAGGCTCTCCAGTCCTTTGGGAGAGAAGTGAAGTGTTTGGGGCTTTTTTTTTTCTTCCACTCTTTCCATTGAATTTCTCAGTCTCTCGGGGGTCTTCTTTGTCTCTTTAGTTGAAGGAGGAAAGTTCTCCATTAAAAAGTTGAGCATGGGAATAAAAGGGCCTTGGGCTCTGGAACAGAAAGCGGCATAGCTGCCCCGCAAACTTAGGAAACTGAGTCTTGATTCCTCTCATCGGCTGGCGGCTTTCTTACGTGAGCATTCTCCCCGGATACAGGGACATTCGTGTCATGTCACCCGCAAACACCAGGGGATGCAAGATTGTTCTCATTAGTTTCCCCAAACCAACCCAGAACATGAAGCAAAGAACAAGAAGTCACAGCGAAACTCAGCTCCAAACTCAAACCAACTGCTGGCAGTTATTAAATTCATTTTCTTCCATGCAAGCAAGCCCCCCCACCAAAAAAAAGTCTATTAAAAAAAAAGTAACAAAGGTGGCAGAAGAGAGTACAGAAAGGAAAGCCCCAGAAACCAGAGCAGAAATTAATTTAATTACCTCTTCTCCCCTGCCATAAATTCCGCAGAGGAAATCAAATCTTTCTGTACGTGTGTACAAAAACCAATCAGTCTACCGAGCTCGCCAAAAGTCATTATGGCTCTAACCGGGTATCCTAATTGAATGAAACTGAATGTACCAGGCGACCAGGCATCCACGGAGCCAGTTTTTTCCAAGGGTGTTTGCCACGGAGCCAGAGGGAATAAACATCGGTCAGAACCACACACTAATCAGCTCGCTTTCAGGGAAGGAGCCCCTCGCTGAGCCCAGGGAGAGCGTGGAGCCTGGGGCTGGCAGATGCATCCTAACATTCTGCGTCAGATTGTAATGGAATATTTCTCATAAACAGCCAAGTATCTCTCCCAGCCACGCACCTGACATGTTTTTTGCTGTTTAACTTCAGATCTGACAGATGATGATAACCTGGGAAAGAGAGAGGTTACAAACTCGGAGAGCTGTGGGACTGGCCAGTGTAAAGGGCGCCTGCTTAAGAATTAGGACAGGGCTGTGATTTGTAGGGCCCGGAAAGACTGCAACCCACAGCAGGCAGGCGGCGAGGAGGAGAGGGGGCTGAGGAGTGGGCGGGAATCTGGGGCTCCGGGCTCCGGGCTCCCGGCTCTGGGCTCTAAGCTCTGAGCTCTGAGCTCCGGGCTGGTTTTTGAGGCCAAGGCAGCCACTGGTTTCACTGGTTTTGTATTCCGGTTTGAGAGATGGAAAAGTTCCCCCACCCCGCCCCCCAGCGCTGTGCTCTAGGGGATGAAGCTGGTTTACAGCACCTGTTAAAGCCACGTAATGGGCGTAGTTAGCTGTGGCACAGGCAAAAGAGGTAGGAAAGGTAGCAGGTGACTTTATTTCTATAAAAGGTAAATGGTAAATCTGTCTGTTCCAGGCCAATTTAAGAGAAAGAAAGAAGAAAGAAAGATAGAAAGAAAGAAATTATTGCTGCCTTCTTTGCCACATGAGAATCCTAATGTGAGTTCTCCGTATTCAGTGGGTGTCACAGTGTCTTGGGGAACAGGTTTCAAACAGCTGTAAGTGAGAGGTGGGCACAAGCAGCCTGCATTTTCAATAAAGCTCACAGAAGAGTCTGGAGCAGGGTCTCACTTTGAGAATCTGACTTGTGTGGACACAACGGGTGCTCCTGTAGGTACTCGCCCTACTGCCTTGCAAAAATTGTCAGCCAGACGTGGTGGCGCACACCTTTAATCCCAGCACCCTGGAGGCTGAGGCAGGAGGATCCTTGTGATTTCAAGACCAGCCTGGGCTACAAAGTAAGTTCAAGGCCGGCCTGAACTGCATAGTGAGACCCTGTCGCAAAAAATAAGGCTGAGGATTGAGCTCAGTGGCTTAAGCGCCTGCCTGGGCAGGCGTAAGGTTGTGAGTTCAATCCCTGGTACCAAAAATAAATAAATAAATAAATAAAAATGTTTTTTTTTCTGCCAGGCACAGTGCTGCAGCCTATAATCCCAGTATTTAGGAGGCTGAGGCAGAAAGATTACCTCAAGTTCAAAGCCAGCCTGGACTACATAGGGAGACTCTGTCTCAGAAAAAAAAAAAAAAAAGGAAAGAAACAAGGAAAGAAAAGAAAAGAAAAGGAAAAGACTTTTCTTGTTAGCTAGGTGGCATCTACAAAGTTCATATACATATGTATGTGTGTGTGTGATATATGTCTATTATGAAAGAATAAGACAGTATAGAAAAACATAGGAGAAAAATTAAAATTTTCTTGAGCCCAACAAGCCATTTAGGCTCCTTGGGCTGGAATTTTGTCCTTAAGACCTTCCTGAACCTGCCTGGAAGGAGGGCTGTGTTTCTGCTGCCCCACTGCTAGCACAGTGCATTTCTGGCATGTGATAGAGCTTCCTAAAGCTGTTTATGGAAGGAAATAATTGGTTGAATGAATCTGCGGCATTGGATGATTTCTAAAGTCACTGCCAAACCTAATGCCCTATTTTTCATTTTCTGCTCTATGAAAAAAAAAAAAAACTAATTGCACAAACTCAGATGTATTTGTCACTTAGGTTCTTGACATTTAAACTCGAATGTTTCTCCTCTGTGTCTTGTCACTTGATCTGACAGCTCTCTGC
>RJWM01011258.1:0-60419 GCA_004363535.1 Dasyprocta punctata | reverse complement strand
AGCCAAACTCCCGGCCCTAGTTTTTTTTGAGGCAGGGTCACACTATGTAGCTCAGACTGGCCTTGTGCTCACGTTGTAGCCCAAACCGGCCTTGAACTCACAATGCTCCGCCTACTTCAGCCTCCCAAGTGCTGGGATTAAAGGTGTGTGCCACCATGCAGGCTTCTAGATAAGCAATTTTTAAAAAGGAAATAGTTCTGCTCAGTGGTTTGGGAGGGGTCAGTCCTGGATCTGTTGGCCAATTGCTTCTGGGTGCAGAGCAAGGCTGTACATCATGGTGGGAGTAGTTGGAAGAGGAAGCCCCATCTCATGGTGGGAAGGGGAAAAGGGAGGGAGAGGAAGGGGATGGTATCCCCTTTCCCCTTCAAGGGCTGGCTTGTGTGACCTACCTTACTCCCACCAGGCTTCACCTCTTAAAGGTTCCACCACTTCCCATTGGCTTAGAGGCTGGAAACTAATATTTCAGTGCTGGGCCCTTGGGGGACATTCCATGTCCAAAGTCTAGCGTTATTTATTTTAAAGTATGTTGGAGGATGCACTGAAAACCCACATCTGCTTACTACTGAAATTGCCCTCTGTGTACTATACATAGTGTCTCTTGAGAAACTAGCTGAGCCATTGACTGAAAGTGAGGAAGCCAGCAGACAGCATGGGATACTTGCGTAAATGAAGGCTGCTTGTCATTTGGCTTTTTTTTTTTCCATTTCAGTTCGGCAGTCAGTTCTGCAAAAAACAAATCACGAGTTAGTCTTGCCAGGAAAAGGGACGTTCCAGTTAACTGTCCAGCTGCCCACCACTCCAGATGAAGTCCCAGTCTCTAAGAAGAAAGTTTCAACAAATGTAAGTAAACGCGAGTGTGGACAGGGGTCCAGGGTGTTGTTCTAAGGTGGGCATCTCAGCGAAGGAGATAAAGTAGAATGAGAAGCATAAATCAAAGTGGAGTGAGAAAAGCAGGCTACACATGTGGAGGGAGCAGAGGCAGTGACGAGGCGACATGGAATAATGAAGGAGGAGGCACTTTTGTTTGATTTTAGACACTCGGAAAAGGCAAGAGGCGAGTTACAGTAACCTTGGTTTAGGATGGTGGTGGCGAACCTATGGCACGTATGCCCCGAGAGCTGTTTGCATCATTGAGAGCTCTAAAAATGTCACCATCACTGGTTTAGGATATTAAAGTTTAGATCTGTTGGCCTTGGCTTTTTTGTAACTTGAAACTTGTTATTTTCTTTTTTTGTTCACAACATCTCAAGGGTAAAGTGATTCATACTGCAGGTGATCTTTCCTTAATTGTAGGGGAGGTTGTCAGATTCTTGTGAGGATTACACAAGATGACTTCTTTGAAGATGTGGAGCCGTTCTGCTTGTATAGTAAACAGTACATGTTAAGTGGAGAAGACATCACGAGCTAAGCTCTTCGTCTGACTTAGGTTTTACCCTGTATCCCGGACACTTGGTGCAGAGCTGGGTGCAGTGGTGCACGCTCATAACCCCAGCACGGGAGAGGTTGAGATGAGGGAATTGTGATTTCCAGGCCAGCCTAGATTACTTAGGGAGATCCTGTCTCAAAACACAAAAATAAAATCCTTCTCGATGTAAATTGCTATGACATGTGGCCCCAGATGCATGCAAGAGCCCTATTCCTGGAGCTTTTCTTTATGGTTTCTATGTTCTCTGTGTCTCATTTTCTTAATGTAAAGAAATTATTAGCAATATATTAATGTTACTCTATTTTTTTTGGGTTTCAGGAATCCAAGACCAAAGAAAATGTCAAAGAACCAGGTAAAATGTCAGTTGAAATGACTCTGACCTTCACCAGACAATTTTGTTTTTATTAAATAAGACGCTTGAGACCAATAAAGTTAATTAATAAAAAGAGAGAGAGAGAGGACACCTGGGGGACCTGTGCCCTCTTCGTGATACACAGCACACAGTTTGCCCAGCTAGGGGCTGCCGTGCGATGCGTGATCTTCATACTTGAGGCCAGCTGTGCAGAAGCCAGACGCTGGGGAGCTCCTTGCGCTGTCAGGGCTTAGTTCACAAGCATGAGAACAGTTCCCTCTGGAGACTGAGAAATGTCTTGCAGTTGAGGGCAGAGCAGAAAAGTCCCTGGGCGGTGGCAATGAACTGAACTCTAGGGCCCAGGTGTGCCTCGCTGGCCAGTGAGAAGCAAGGACAGACGTGGCGTGTTTGTGGATACCGTGCACGGTCCAGTCAGTTAGCAGTGCTTCGTGACCCCTGTATGCGCAGAGCGGGTCCTCTGGAGCCACTTCCGGGAGGGTGTGACTCCTCTGTGGGCAACAGCTTCCCTGAGGTGGCTCAGGATGTGGGAATGTCCCATCTCCCCCTAGGCAGCAGCTCTCCTGATCTCACCTGCTGTAGTAAAAGCCAGCAGCCAAGTAGGTGTTGTGGACTCTGCTGCTTAATACGTGCTGTCGAGCGTTGGTCTGTGCTGCCACCTGATCAAAGAAGCACCTTATTTACAGGACTAAGTTTGCTGTTGAAACGGGAGAAAATGAGGAATTATGCTAAGTGAACCTAGCAAGGAAGAAAAAGTGACACAGGTACCCACATCTTTGGGAAAAAGAGATTCGAAGAAACATTGTCATCTAAAATTAAACTGGTCATGAGAATGGGTAGTTTCTTGCAACATTTATTTATTTATTTAAGTATTTATTTATTTATTTATTTTAAGTGGCATGAGAATGAGAGCTTCCATTACCTGGAAAAACAGCTAATTAGTGATTAGGAATATGCAGATTGTTTTCACCTGGTATGGACTTACGATTCCACTGTAGAATCCAATAAGCACCTTTTCTTAAAAAGCTTAAGATTCTTCTGAGATTGGAATCTTTTTGTGACTTTGGATTAATTCTTGCTTTCCATCTTTCAGATCTGAGATGGCTCATTACCCAGTCCCAGTGTGTATTATTGTGATCTCTTAAATCCTTAGTATTTTCTTGGAAGATGCCTTAAATGTTGTAGTCTCATGCTTAGTTTTAGATGAGGAAGTAGTTATTTGTGTATTTATACTTCTACTACTGTAGACTCCTGGATCTAAAATTTATTTTTTTATTGATTTTATTGGTGTATATAGTGATTGCATTCATCATAGGGAGTTTGCAGCTGTGCAGGATAGATCTCGCTTCTTCTCCTCATTCTCCTCTCCTCCCTTCAACCCTTCTTCTCCTCCTTATTTACAAAAGCTTTGCTTCCATTTTTTCCTTCTATTCTCTTTTTTCCTTTTACCTTCCTTCCCTCCTCCCTCCCCCTTCCTTTTTCCTCTCCCACTTGAACATTTCCTTCCTACTTCCCAATGTGCATCATAGGTGCTTTTGGTTTCTCCCACAAGAAAAACAATTTGATATTTAAACAATGGCATGTCCAATTTACTTCACTTAAAAAGTATGGTCTTCCTCATTCTCAACAGTGGCAAAGGGTTCCTTTTTCCCCACAGCCTCACCAGCATTTGTTATTGGCTGATTTCTTGAAGGTAGTGATTTTTTTCTTGAGTGAGGTGGAATCTCAGTGTCATTTTCATTTGCATTTCACAAATGACCAGTGATGTTGAACATTTTTTCATATATTTATTTGCTGTTTGTACTTCTTCATCTGAGAAGTGTATTCATTTCAGATGCATTTTCAAAAGATGGGGCAGGATTTTTTGAGTTCTTTATATATTCTGGATATTAGTCCTGTGTCTGAAAAGTAGCTGGCAAAATGTCTATTCATTTTAGATGCTCATTTTTTGATGGGACTTTAAATTTGGGGGAGTTGAGTATTTTGAGTTCTTTATATAGTCTAGTTATTAGTTCTTTGTCTGAAGAGCAACTAGTAAAATTGCTTTTCCCATTCTGTGGGTTGTCTCTTCACTCTCTTGGTAGTTTCTTTTGCTGTTCAAAGGCTTTTTAATATGATGAGATCCCAGTTTTTAATTCTTCGTAATATTTCTGGTGTGATCTGGATTTTGTTCATAAAATCTTTTCCCACACCTATTTCTTCAAGAGTTTTACCTATTTTATCTTCCAGGAGATTAAGTGTTTCTGTTTTAATATTTAGATCTTTGATCCATTTTGATTTCAGTTTAGTGTATGGTGAGAGATGTGGATATAGGTTTAATCTTTGGCATGTGGAAATCCAGTTTTCCCAGCACAATTTATTAAAGAGGCTATCTTTCTTCCAGTGAAGTTGTTTGGTCCCTTTGTCCAAAACAAGGTTGCTGAAAAAAAAAATCAGACCCAAGGATCCTTGCTGTTTTTATCACAGTAACTTTGTAGTATAATTTCAAGATGAGTGTTGTGACACCCACCTGCCTTGCCATTGCTACCCAGGATTGCTTTTGCTATTGTAGATTTCATCTAGTTCCAAATGAATTTTAGGATTTTTTTCTCTCGTTCTGTGAGGTATGCTATTGGCATTTTGGTTGGGATTGCATTAAATCTATTGTGGCTATCCAAGAACAGGATTTTCTTTCTTTCTTTCTTTCTTTCTTTCTTTCTTTCTTTCTTTCTTTCTTTCTTTCTTTCTTTCTTTTCGGTACCAAGAATTGAACTCAGGACCTTGTGCTTGCCAGGCTTGTGCCACTGAGCTATATCCCTGGCCCTCTATTTCTTATATCTTATTCAATTTCCCTTTTCGAGAGTACTATAGTTTTGAATGTATAGGTTTTTCATTTCCTTCATTAGATTGATGCCTATTTATTTCATTTTTCCTGATTCTATTGTGAAAGGTGCTGTTTCTCTAATTTTTCTCTCAGTGAATTTGCTATTTGTGTATAGGAATGCTATTGATTTTGGAGTGTTGACTTTGTATCCTGCTATGCTTCTGAATTTGGTTATTAAATCTAGAAATCTTTTGGTGGAATTTTTGAGATTTTCTACATAGAGTATCATATCATCAGCAAATAATGATAATTTAACTTCTTCCTATTCTTACTCCTTTTTGTTTTTTCTTGTCTAATTGCTCTGGCCAATGTTTCCAGAACTACATTGAATAGTAAGTTGTCATCCTTGTCTTTAGAGTGAAAACTTTCAGTTTTTGTCCATTTAGTATGATGTTGGCTATTGGTTTGTCATAGATGGCTGTTATCAGATTGAGGTAAAAAACCTTTCATTCTAGTTTTCTGTAGGGGTTTTATCATGAATGGGTGTTAGACTTTGTCAAATGGTTTTTCTGCATTCATTGAGATGATCATGTGGTTTTTGTCCATGGTTCCGTTAATGTGATGTATTAAACTTACTGATTTGTGTATATTGAACTATGTCTGTACCTGTGGGATGAATCCTACTTAGTCATTGTGTATAATCTTCTTGATGATCTGCTATATTCTGGTTGCCAGTATCTCATTGAGGATTTTTGCATCTATGTTCATTATTGGCCTGTAGTTCTCTTTTTTAATTGGATTCTTCTCTTGTTTTTGTATCAGGGTAGTGCTTGCTTCTAGGAATGAATCTGGGAGTGTTGCTTCTCTTTCAATTTCATTAAAGAGTTTGAGGAGTAGTGGCATTAGATCTTCTCTAAATTTCTCGCAGAATTTAGCAGTGAATCTATCAGTTCCTAGGCTTTTCTTTGATGGTAGTTTTTAAATTACTTCTTCAATTTCATTGACTGATACTGGATTATTTAGAAATTTTATACTTTCTTGATTCAGCTTTGGTAATTTCATATGTATCTAGGAATCTGCCCATTTCTTCTGTTTTCCATCTTATCAGAGTACAGGTTCTCAAAATAGGTATTGATGATCTTATGAATTTCTGCAGGACCCTGGATCTAAAATTTAATCAAGGGTTTAATTTTCATGGCTTCATAAATTTTACCCTTACCTGATTTGCTAGCATTGTTGCAAATTTGCTTAAAATTCGAATTGTATTATTAGGGAGATCCACCCAGCCCCTCACCAATAATGAAGATTATAGACCCATTTTCTGACCTGTTTTTATCTGACCCAGACTCCAAAGGTAGTAAGCATCTAGGAAGTTAGGTGGTCTCAAATAAGTAGTCTTAAATAGGTCCTTACCTTGGCTCAGTTAGGAGAGGAAGAAGAGTTCGTCTGTTGAGTGGTTGCTCCACAAGGAATCCTTATCCTCAGGCTCTGTGTTGCAATGGCAAACAGAAACATTGAAACAACATCCAGGATTTGGAGGCAGATTTAGTTTCTGTCAACAAGCACTGATTGGGATCATCCCCAAAATATCAGGCTCTGACCTCTGGTGGTTTAGGGTTTAAATGTGATAAGCAAGCAGGCAGTATAAGGTCAGAATGACTTCTCCATCGGGACTGATTTATGCAGTGTGCATCACAGTGACCAGCTGTTTCTAAGAGACCAGAAGCAACTGGAACTGGAATACGAACTGTTACCTGGGCAACTAAGAAACTGAGGTCTACCGGCTGGGGAGTGGTGGTGCCCATTTTCTGTTACAAAATGGGAGCAACAGTTTCAGAACTGAGCAAAATGTGGGTGGAGGGTAGTTACCTACCAGGTTTTAAAACTCAGAGATGGGACTGTAAAGGATGTTGTACCATGAATGCATTAGGCATGCCTGAAATCAATGTGGAAAGTAAAAACTCAGACATTTATGAGACTTGAAAGCTCAGGGACAACACAGACTAGCACCGTGGGATACGAGGATCAGATCATTGGCTGGTTCCAGGTTAAGCTTAGGTAGGCTGAGCCTGAAAGGCGAAGCCAACAACCAGTAGGTCCTGGAAAAGAGACACGGGCAAAGGCAGAGAAGTACCGCTCACTTGGGTCACCAAATGTGGGAAGTTTCCAAATTGATATCCCTGGTCTGGACTCCCTTCCAAATTCCAGGCCTTCTGTCCCAGCCTCCCTGTTGGTAAGCGAGAGCAACCGTGTCTGAAGCCACGTGCGTCATCTTCCTCCCCAAATCGATGTGACTTCTAATTTTTCTTGACATATGCAACCAGTTTGTCCCTTGCTGTCTAGAAACTTAGAAACTTTCCCATTTCTTGGACACACAGACTGATTAATTTGTGTGAAAGTTTTTCTCATCAATCTTTTCCCCACCGCAGGCCCCCAATATTACCTCACTAATCCAGCACAGGTGTTCTCTGTTTCTGATGACCTTCTCCTTGATCCGAGCAGCCCACTCCCCCATTTCTAAACATCCTGTGGTCCTTTCCATGGAAGCCATCCACAACTCCTCAACAAGGCTGAGACAAAGGCCAGACCACATTCTGGTTCTATCCTACTCTTCCTGAATCTAGCTTACCTTTTACCTCACTTGTTTTCCTAATTTTACATACCCTTCAAGATCTGTACCTTTTCCTCTTCTCAGAAGACTTTCCACACCAGCCTGGCCCTTTATTAGTTTCTTGGACTCCTGAAATGCTCCTGGATGCTTTTTATCTGTCAATTCACTACACTTCTTTCAGGATGAAGTTGCTGATTACAGTGTTATAAAACTGTGTTGCTGGCAGGACTTACTGCTTAGTTCACATTGGCCAGTGTTTTCATTTTACTATTAAGAGACTTACCAAAAGTCTCATGTGGCTAAAGAGTGGCAGTCAGAGACCAAACACATATAACCTCACCGCTAGCCTAGGACTCATTCTTTTTCTTCATACTTATCTCCTTTAATGCTATGTTGTTATTTAATCCTTAAACTGTTTTGTGTTTAGCATGCGTGTGTGTGTGTGTGTGTGTGTGTGTGTGTGACTGGATATTCTTGTTTTCCTCTAGAAAGCCAAGGAGTGGATCTCCAGTTCAGCACTTGCTGAGTTTCAGCTGATACCATGTGCCAGCAATACAAGGATGAATCAGCACGTACCTCACTTTTGAGAAGCTTAGTTTAATCATTTTAGTGTAGTGCTATGATAGGAATATGTCACATGCTATGAAGGATAAGGTAGGTTCCTCAGACAGACAAGGCAATAAAGGATGTGATAAAACTGAACTGGAAATATTGCTGGTAATGGACAATGGAATATTACATTTCACTGTTAATTAAACAAAGAAAAAGAACTACCTAAAGCTTGTGTTTTAGTTGAGTTAGCCAAGATGTTTGGAAAGAAAGGGGCATGCCTAATGATTATTTACTTTGCTAAGACCATGGTAGATAAAGAACATCTTTTATCTCTTTTTTGTGTACCTAACATCGGTTGTGCCAGAAGAACTGGATACAGACCTCCTTCTCAATACTAGAACAGAAAAGGCAGAAGATACCCCAAAAGAATGTGAAAATATTTCCAGTTTGGTGGCATTTGAAAACCTCAAGGCAAATGTGACTGATGTGATGTTAACCTTGTTGGTGGAGAATGTAAGTCACCTGACCAGTGATGACTTTGAGATGGAAGTAATACGGGATTGTGCTGTGGCTGTGGTTACCTTTAAAAAACCTATAGGTAAGCTCCAGCGACGTTTCCTTTGCCTGTCTTCCTGCACTGCACCTTGGGTCTTGGGATGGATACTCAGTTAACAGAACATCCGAGAAAGTCTGGCTTTCTGTGGTCGCAGTAAAAGAGGCCTCCAAGTTAATGTAGATGCTTTTCTTTCTCTTTTTGGAAGAAAAGCAAGTAATTTTTGAAAATAAATTCTGGTGTGTTTAATAGATTGAACTTTAGTATATGGGTTTGTGTGTGTGAGAGAGACAGACAGAGAAATAGGAACCTGAAGTCTTTGTTTGGAGTAGGCATTTTCATGTATTATCTCACTGGGAGAAATAGTGATGTTTCCAAACTGGATTTACTGGACAAGAATGACAATAATCATAACAAACACTCATATAGCGCTTGCAGTAAATCAGGTACTTTGCTAAGCTTTTCACATGTATTAAATTATTTCTTCCTTGCAACAGCCTTATGAGATTACTCTTATACACTTGGGGTTGAGAGAGGCACAAAGGTTCCAATTAGTGGAAAATCTGGGGTTGGACCCGAGCAGCCTACTTCTGTAGCCTGTTCTCTTACCCACTTGACCATTTTTCTCTTTGTACTCTGATGATCATTCACATATGCAGGCATGAGAAAGTGCAAGTAATACAGTAAATAAGCATTCTTAAGGGGCATTGTCAGGAGAGGAATTAATCCTCACCTAAAACAAGGAAATTTTCTAGTTCTGAGTCCTCCACCCATGGTGATGGCTTTGTAATGGTCCATCAAGAACAGAGACCGTGGAGTCAAAATTCTAGCTCTACCACTTAACTAGTTATACAAGGCTGACCAAGGTACTATCCTCTGTGCACCTCACGTTCTTTACCTACAAAGTGGGGGTACGGCTGGGGAGGTAGCTAAGAGGCAGAGCAATTGCCTAGCATGTAAGAGGCCTTGGGTTTGATCCCCAGCATCAAAATAAAATAGTGAGATAATGTTTGAAAGGCACTTAGCGTAGTACTTGAGACATGGTAAGAATTTAATAAATAGAGTTATTCTTGTTTCAAGTTTATTGCTATTATTATTATTGTAGTTTTTGAGTCAGGGTCTTTAATGTAGCCCAGGCTGGACTACTTATGACTCTCTTGTCTCAAACTTCTGACTCTTCCTGCCTCAGCCTCCTGAATGCTGGAATTACAGGTGTGCACCATCACACTTGGCAACTTTACTATTGTTTCTTATAAGGGGAATCTAAATGGCCTTGCTTTTGTTCACTGGTCAAAAATCTTGAACACCTAATGTCTTAAAACAGCTTTCAATTACTGTAACAAATACCTGAGACAACCAACATATCCAAAAAAAAGGATTATTTTAGCTCACAGTTTTGGAGAGTTAAGTCCATGGTCAGTTGGCCCTGTTACTTTAGGGCCTGTTGCTAAGTCACATGCCTTGGTGGCAGCACATGACAAAACTGTCCACCTCAAGGCCAAAAGAGAGAGAAGGGGGTCAGAATCCCACTGTCCCTTCTTCCTCACCCAGTGACTGGAAAACTTCTCGGTAGGCCCCACTTCTGAGAGGTTCTACCACCTCCCCAGAGTGCCAAGCTGGGCGCCAAGCCTGTGACACATGGACTTTTGGGGCACATGAAGATCCAAACTGTAGAACTCACCACTGCATGTGCCAGGCATAGGTCTAGGTGCCATGGGCGTGGACATGAATAAATTGTAGTTCCTGCTCTTGGGAACCTCAAGCCTGTATGTAAATGGATAATAAAGGTGGAAGGGGGGAGCTGTCTTTCTCAGCTGTGAGCCACACGCTATGGAAAAGGGGACGAAAGGGGACCGAGTGAAAGTGGCTTCCTCTCGCTCCTGTGAAGGCTGTACTCCAGCAGTGCCCTGCCCTTTCTATGTCTAAGCCCCACTTCATCTTTCAAAACCCAAATCACACACACATACACACACACACACGCTATGTGAGCATACACAAACACACGCACACACATAACAAAACAAACAAAAAACACTCCAAATAATTTCCTAATGTTTTTTCTTTTGTAGACACCATGAAATTTGTTTCTGATTGTGCCAGATACTCTTTAGATAAGCATCTTGAGTTGTCTTCGAGACTTCTGGAAGAGACAAAAACAGTCCGGGTTGAAAACCTGCCCCCTGGTGTTGATGACTACCAGTTACAACTTTTCTTTGAAAATCCTTTGCATGGAGGGGGAGGAGTGGCCCACGTTGAATGTGTTCCTGAAGAGAGTTCAGCTCTGATTGAATTTTGTGACAGGCAAGGTAATATCTCTTAGCCTACCGTACTAGACTATTGGAAGCAGATCCTGGCAGTCAGTCGGATTCTGGTGCTCTTTACTCGCTTTTTCCTAGATTGGGAATGGAGTTAATCGATTGTCCTTCTGGAATATGATGCTTAATGGGGCCAGTGATGCAAACTTGGGAGAAGTTCTCAAGGTTTAGAAACATACAGGAGATTCTCTCCTGAGTTTCCACCTACAGTGAACTGAAAAATACCATTGCTGAAACCTTTCAAATACCGTATTTAGAAAGAGATGATCTGTATCTTAACCATTCACATACATTTCAAATTAATGTCAACAAGTTTCGGTAAAGACACACTCAGGAACACACGTGGCTCCCATAAAGTGCTCCTCTACCCCCCTCTACCCGCGAGAGTCCTCATTCAGTGCATGTTCTTTACACTGCGACACGAGGGCATTGAAGAGGACATCTTTGGTAGTTCTTAGTTCAACAAAAGTTCGAATCCTGGTTTTGGTGCTTACTAGATTTGTGGTCTTTGGTAAGTTATTTTCACCCACAAAGCCCTCTGTTTTGTCATCTGTATAGCAGGTATGACATTCCTAGTTACCTTGCGAGAATATTGAGAGGTAACAGATGCAAAGTGCTTGGCACCGGTATGCAAAATGTGCTGGTGGTCACTGGTTTTGCCCGGCCGCAGAGCCCGTAAGGACTGTGGTGAGAAGCTGGGCCTGTATCTTTGGCCATATTCTTTCCGTCATGCCTGACACCAGCCTGAGGAATCAGGCACACACAATGCAGTTGTTTTTAACATCTTTTTCATCGTGGATACTATTTTAATCCAGCTTGTTAGTGGTTCTCTTTCTGATTCCCTTCCTGATGATGTCCGTTGTACCTGCCTAACAGTACAAAACGAAGAGGGGCTTAGAAGAGGTGAAGACTACACAGACAAACGTGTAGAGACACACACACACACACACACACACACACACACACGCGAGCGGCTGCAGGAAGGAGATCGTGGCAGGGACAGGGGAAGGTGTAGCATGTGAGCTGGGCTCCCAGAGGACTTTGAGGATGGTTTTGGTTTGGTAAATGGGAAGAATGTGAACTTTGGTGCTCACAGATGGCCAATCTGAGCTCAGATATGGAACCAATTTAAGTTCTCCAACCTTTATTTTATCATTTTTTCAAAAGGGATCATAATCATAGCCTCTCTACTGCAAAGGGTTGCTGTGAGTATTAAGTGAATTGAATCTGTGTGAAGCACTTACAGAGGTGTCTGGTCTATGGTAAACTGTTACAATTATCCTTCTCCTTGTGAAGATGCTAACGGAATTTAAATTAACTATCGAAGCTAAAATTGTGGGCATGGAGAAGAAATAAACAGCATGCTACTCAAACAAGCCTCACTTTGAACACCAAAATATTTTTTACACAGCAGCAAACATCATTTCCATGATTTTGACCAAACTCGTATGTATTTCTTAGTGTGGTGGCAACATATCCATGCTATCGGAAAAACAGAAAACAGAGTTTAACACAATTTTAACTTGACTTGGCTCTAAAGTAACTATTGTACTAAATAGAGGCTGCCTGTGTCCTGTTAACACATGTCAAACTACCTTTGAACACTTTGGAAGTCGCGCTGCCTTTTAATAATATGTCATCATAGTTCTATAAACATTAAGGTTTATTTTCCTGTAGAATGGGAGAGTCTCGCTTTGTTTTCACTTGCAGCATGTAACACTACAATCTCCTTCTTTTCTTTCTTTCCTTTTTTTGTTTCTTTGGCTTTTCAAGTGTTGGACACCATCCTGACCAAGAAACACATTTTCAATAAGATGCCGCTGTCTGTCTTCCCCTACTACCACTCTCTGGGAACAGCCTTGTATGGAAAGGAACAGCCTGTGATCAAGCTGCCAGCACCATTCCAAGAGTCTTTTGAGCCGCCTTTGTGGAACTTCTTACAGAAAAAGACCCATCTGAGTGAGGAGCTGGAGGATGAAATGGCATGTCACCACTGTACGCTAACATGGTCCCCGGCCGACAATAAAATTGTCATCAGACCTGCGGCCACCTTAGTCAATCAAGGAAGACCAAAAATCAAGACATGGCAGAAAGATGTTTCCTCAGCACTCTCTGGCCTCAGGTCTAAATATGCAGTGACTTCATTTAAGGTGACTCCAAAAGTGTGGGACATTATAAAAAATGACTTAGAAGATGATAGGATTTTGACTGAGCTTGATACCTCTAAGGAGATTGTAACCTTAACAGGAAAATCAGAAGATATCCAAAACATTAGTCCACGCATCAAGGAATTAATAGAAAGGACGACTCAAAACATTCAAAAGGAAGAGCGAAGTCTGAAGGAAAAAATGCCCATTTCTTCAGAGCAGCATTTTCTTTTGCACCACAGTGGTGTTCTGGAGTGTGTGCGCACGGAGTGCCCGGAGATAGAGATTCGTTACGATGCCGACGCTCACAACCTGTGGCTTAAAGGACCCCGTGCAGACGTGTACAAAGTAAAATATGAAATTCAGGAAAAAGTGTACACCATGGCTCAGAAAACCATTAAGGTCTCTCCTGAGGTCTTCCAGTTTTTGCAGCAAGCAAACCCTAATGAATTCTCTGAGTCTTTTTTTATAGCACGACAAAATCTTACAGTTTATGAGCTCAAGGATACAACTGTTCTCTTAACCAGCTGTTCTTCGGAAGTCCTGGCAGAGGCTGAAAAACAAATGCTCAGTGCCTTAGATTATAAACACATTGAAGTTGAGGACAAGGAAGTTCTTAGGAGCAGCAAATGGAAAAGGTTCATTGGCAATGTCCAAAGTAAGTTTTATTCTTCTACAAACATTATCGTAATCAATGAATCCATTGCAGGTAGCCCAGGTGGAGTCATTGTGGCAGGCCTTGTGAAAGACGTAAATGAAATCAATAGCTCGATCTTTGACTTCTTGGAAAAAAACATGAAAATAGAGAGATTGATTGAAATACAGACATCCTTGGTTGTAGACTATTTAAAAGCAGACAAGAAGCTATTCTGGTCAAAAATAAAGAAGGGAGATATGCAGATAGTTTTCAATCCAGAGAACAAACAAAAAGGCATTTTACTAGTTGGCCCCAAGGGCCAAGTGCTAGAGGGCATGAAAGTAGTCCAGGAAGCTGTGAAGTCTGTCTTCGTGAAAAGAGTCCATATTGACAAGCCAGGAGCCAGGCAGTTCTTCCAAGACAAAGCATCGTTCTGCAGAACTGAGATCAGGAAGTGCTACGGTTGTTTCATTGAACTGGAGAATGAAGAAAAGGTAGGAGGTAAAACTGATGGATCAAAGCCCTTCATCCAGAGGGAGGTGGCTCCTGGCGTCGTCCTGACTGCTGGGCCGGGCGACTTGACTCAGTTTGCTGTCGACGTGGTGGTGAACGCAGCAAATGAGGACCTCAGGCATACAGGAGGCCTTGCTGCTGCCCTCTCAAAAGCAGCTGGCCCAGAACTCCAAGCGGACTGTGAGAGGACAGTGAGGAGAGAAGGCCGGGTCCCGCCGGGCAGTGTCGTCCTCTCAAAGGCAGGGCAGCTGCCTTGCCGCCACGTGATCCACGCGGTGGGGCCCCAGTGGGCTGAAGACAAGGCCCCGAGGTGCGTGTACCTGTTAAAGAAAGCTGTGGAAAACAGTCTTCTTTTAGCAGAAAAACACAAGTGCCAGTCCATCGCCATCCCCGCGATTAGTTCTGGCATCTTTGGCTTTCCCTTGGAGCGGTGTGTGGAGTGCATTGTTCAGTCCATCAAGGAAAGCTTGCAACATAGGCAGGATGGGTGCACCTTGAGAGAGATTTATCTTGTGGACTCATCGGACAAGACAGCGGAGGCGTTTGTTAAAGCTGTGGAAACTGTATTTAAATGCCCTCTGTCGGGGAGCGCGTCCCAGCCTGAGGCAGCATGCCAGCCGGATACAACTTCCCTGCATAGAGGACCAGCAACAAAACCTGTAGCATCACAGGAAGTGGCCTGTCTGACAGCCCCAGGAGGCTTGAAGATCCTGCTGGTGACACAGGGCGTGCAAGACGCTATGGTGAGCGTGCTTTTCTTAGACCACCCAGGCACTATGATGCGTTTCCCCAATAACTAATGATGTTGAATTGAGGGATTTCTTTGCTATTGAGTTCATTATACTGTTTTTTTTTTTAATGAGATATCTGATTTGCAAATATTTTGCAAATATTTTGTTCTAGTTTACTGGGTAAATTTTCTCCTATTCTTTTGTACAAGATGTTACTTTTTTTTTTTTTTTGGTACCAGGGATCAAACACATGACCTCACGCTTGCCAGGCAGGCGCTTACACCGCTGAGCTAGATCCCCGGCCCCCAAGATGTTACTTTTTTAAAAAGTACTTTTTCTCTTAGTGTAAAATACTGACCGAAGGGCTGGGAGTTTGGCTCAGTGGCTTAAGCACCTTCGTGGCAGACACGAGGTTGTGAGTTCGATCCCCAGTGCCACAAAAAAAAAAAAAAAAAAAAAGATAAATAAAATAAAAATAAAATAAAATACTGAATTGGAAATTAGTTAGATTTGGAATTACAAGAAGCTTAAGTAATGATTAGAAGAGTCGCAGCTAACATGGATTATGACTTTGTGGCAGGCACAGTGCCAAGTGCTCGGCCTGCGTTTTGTTGCTTGATGCCTTGAGTAGATTGTAGGGTGACTGTTCTCATACACAGGCGAGGGAGTGAGATTTAGAGGCTTTCGGGAGTTTGCTCAAGTCCCATAGCTAGCAACTGGTCAGACTGGCATGTATTCTGGTTCTTGACCTCTGTACTGATTTTAAAATAGCAAAATAATTTGTTTTTCATGTTTAAAAGTCAAACACATAAAATGTTCTTTTAAACAAGGGTCAAGAATGGGAATGGGTTCCATTCCTAATCCCCTTGACACAGTGTTAATGGCGATTATTCCTATTGATATGAGTAATGGACTGCAGTGTTTACTCCTCGGTGACTCTTGGGGCACGTCACGTGTTTCTCCTTTCTTCTTCTGGATTCTCTAACCAGCCTGGTTAACCTGCTCACCTGCTCTCTGATGCCAAAGCTTCCACAGCTGCTCACTCACTGTCTGTGTGGCATCCAGGTGGCTTGGCACCTGCAGTGCCACCCGGGGTAACACGTCTAGCCCGGTTGGCACCGGTTTACTGCAGACGCTCTCGATCAGCTCACACTAATCTGCTGGCGGCTCGCAGTCTCCTGTGAGTATCTTCACGCTTTCCCTGCCGCTGTCTGCCTACTGCAACTGCTGTTCCTCAGGCCCCACTTTGTGCACGGCATCCCCATCAGCTACTATGGGGCTCTCCTCTGGGCTCCTTCAGCGATCCCGTACCATTTACAGCTTAGTTTTGGCAGCTCTCCTTTGCTCTGGAATGTTTCTCAAATAAGTATTTAATAACACTTTGTCCTGGGTTAGTATTTTGGTCTCCAAAACTTTATTCATTTTAATGGCCTCTCGTTATGTCAAGCCCAGCAGCTCGTATGTAGTTATCATTGATGAATGAACACCTTGTGTGAAACAAATCTTTGGTTTTGTCCTTAAGACCCGTGTTGTTGTCAATTCCATTCCTTCGAATCTTGCACTCAACCAAGGGCCCCTTTGTCGGGCCCTTTTGGAAAAAGCTGGCCCAGAGATCCAGCAGGAGTTGAACACAGCTGGACAAGGGGTAACAGTCGACGTGGGCACAATTCTCCAAACCAGTGGCTGCGGTCTACAGTGTGACCATGTGCTTCACGTGGTGGCCCCGTCATGGGGAAGTGACAGCAGAGCTGCGCAAAAGGTAGGGGCCAGTTTTAAATTCTCCAGAGGATGGGTGAGCCCTTCGGACTCTTATTTCCTTCCGTGTGCTACAGTTTAGACCCTATTTCTTTTCTGCCAACTTTTGGCACACTCTATCGTTGTGGCCATTTCTTTGAGCTGTTGCTGACTTTGAGGGACTAGCTAATGATATGAATGGATCGTTGTGCTCTTGGTTACTGGGGGCTAGGGAAGGACTTCTGTACTACTTCTGTGGGGAAAGTGACTGGAGACCCGAAGGGCCTTTCACTGGAGTAGACAGTGAAGAAAAGAACAGTTGTCACTTTCTTGTTTCCTGCATGGTAGAGGGGTAGAGTGAGTTTGGATCCTTTTTGAGGGTCTCTCATATTCTCCTCTTCTTCTCTCCCTGTATTTTTCTTTCTTCTTCTGATTACCTTTAACCTCTGTAGAAAGTGAAATGGAGTGGACAGAGATCACGGTCAAAGTTGCTAAATTCTTGTTCTTTTGGTTCTGACTCTCATTTCTAGGCACTAGCTATAAGGATGTACTTTGTGCTTTTCAGATCATGAAAGACATAATCAAAAAGTGTTTGGAGATCACTGAGACACTGTCTTTTGAGTCAGTTGCATTTCCAGCAATTGGAACGGGAAAGTTGGGATTTCCTAAGACTGTATTTGCTGAATTACTACTTTCAGAAGTACTCAAATTTAATAGCAAAAAGCAGTTGAAAACTTTACAAGAGGTTCACTTTCTGCTACACCCAAGTGATCATGAAAATATTAAGGTAAGGTCTGCGCACATTTCTGACTATTCTGGCAACTTTAATTTGGAACTTGATTTTGTCAAATATCTTCTTGGTCTACTAGAATGTTTCTTTGATGTGTTCTTCAGACAGGAAAGTAAGAGAACAGTGTTGACTAGTTGTAGCATGGTAAGTCTCAAGGAAAATTACGGCTATGGAAAAAATTTAGCGTTTTATTACAGCAAATTTCACACACACACAAATTAGATACAATTTAGCAATTTATTTTAAGCAATAGGATTTTTTTTAATGAGTAACATAAACACAATGCTGTATCATACCTAAAATAAATTGACTGTAATTCCTTTACTTGATAATAGAGTCAATGTTCAAATCTCCGACTATCTCATAAATGTTTTATTTTGTCTTCACAGATGTGTGAGTCAGGATCCAAATTAGACATACATACTGTAATGGAATTGACATAGTTCTTCTTTGTAGGTTTTTTTTTGTTTGTTTTGTTTTGTTTTTTTTTTTTTTTTAGCATTTTTAGCTTTTTGAGATACTGTCTGGCTGTGTAATCCCAGATGGTCTTCAACTCACTATGCACTGTGTAACCCAGGCTGGTCTAGAACTCACAGCAATCCACCTACCTCAGTCTCCCAAGTACTGGGTTAAGGGTGTATAGCACCACACTTGGCAACGTTGTTGTTGTTGTTTGAGACAGGGTCTTGCTAAATAGTTCAGGCTGGCCTTGAACCCAATAGGTAGCCGAAGCTGGGCTTGAACTCACAGGGATCCTCCTGCCTCAGCCTTCCCAGTGCTAGGATTTCAGGTGTGTGCTACCATGCCCAGTGGCAACATATTTCTTAACACTCTTTCAACGTATAGAATTTACTTTCACATGGGCATAAAAAATTTAATACATATTATAAAAGTGTAGCTGTGGCCCTTTCAATCAGACAATGTCAGGATGGGATACAAGTGATTTCTGTTTCTATTGCTGGGAATGCAGTAGATCATAAGGGAAGGATGTGGTTAGAATGAATGTACACGTCTCCGTGTGAGTAGGAGAATTAGGACCAGAAATACTGTCTCCAGTCAGTCAAGCCAGCTCACATTTTCGGGCTGTCAGTAATGGGAAAGCCACTAGAGTTGGTATCATGGGAGCACCAGAGGCATTTAAGCCCTCATCCGTGCCCTCCCAACCTTTAAAATTTAGTAGAGTAGATGGCATTGAATGTTTGGAAAGTTCTATGATATTGCAGAAATTTAACAGATTGGAGCCAGCAGCTGAGATGTCCATGGATCAATCATTGGATCATCTGAGTCTTTAGGTCATACCTCCATTTTTTTTTTCTGAATCTAGACACTACCTTTAAGTTCCTGGGAAGCAAGTAAATTCAGCCTACATCTTATTCAGACGGCCAAACCACCTGAGTAAAATAGGTAGTCCATTTACTTGGCCTGTATAATTGCAGTTACTTCTCAATAAAGGAGTTTTAACAATCTCCCTGTGACTCAAATTATGTGAGGAAATGTAACTCATGGGACAAGAACGTAGCTCATAGTTTCCCCTCCTGTAAATCATAATTACTTTGGGAGATAAGCTTTGTACGCACAAAGCAACTGAACTAGAGACATGCGATGCTGAGCATTTTTGAATGAATGACAGTAAACTGGGTGCATTCTGTGACTCGGCCCTGAACCTTGAATCTCACTATTTTCTAGGCAGCACCAGGCTTCATTTTCTTTCCTGAGTACTGAGTACTCTGCAAGTATTCTGCAAAAAAAAAAAAAAAAAAGAATAGTTTTTATAGACACCTTAAGTGCCATTCAGAAATACTATGAGTTCTCTGTATGTGGTTATTACACGTTGAAGATTTCTTAAAGATCAGCAAAACTTATTGAGATGTTTATAAGTGGAGGCTTAGTGGACCTTGCAAAACAGCTGGTGGTCTCAACGTGGCTTCAAAATGTGATTTATGTGGGCTATTTAAAAATTTTTTTGAATCAGTTGTTAATGCTTAAAAAATTTACATTTTACATAAACCTCTAGATGTCAAAAAATGATGTGACCCAAAAACTCCAATATGCTGGCACACTGGGACTCAAACATGTGGGACCTTGAGTTTGTCTTTCTCTTAACACTGATTTTTACAAATTGGCAAGTTAGTTGCTTTCCTTGATTGTGAAAATACTACATTTTCATTGCAGGGAACTTTGAACAATACAAAAAAAATGCGTAAGTTCTTTAGTTGCCTCTCATTCCAGTCTTTGCTACAAGTGTACTTTTAAAAGTAGGATTATATAAAATATAATTCGGAGCTTTTTTTTTCTGAATTATGTGCACAGGCTCTAAAGCCCTCATGAGTCTTAATTCATTCATTAACTGAGGAGTGTAAAACTGTGTTTGTTTCCAGGCATTTTCAGATGAATTTGCCAGAAGGACTAATGGAAATCGTAGTGACCAAATTCCCAAGGCTGAAGATGAGCAAGGTTTGCTAAAACTTTTAAACTGACAAATGATTTCTCATTGCTAAGTATTAAGTGACAGGTAAAAGTTGATAGTGATGATATTTTTGAAAAAAACTGAGTGATAAATAATGTACTAAACTATGTTCCATTCACCTGAGCATATTTATATAACCTAGGGCAAAAGAGAAGGTGGTCGAAATTATATAATCAAACACTGGGTTTTTAAATAGTGGTGAGACCACAACTTTCCAAAGATGAACATATATATTTTCCAAAATAGACACATTGAGAGATAATACCAACTAAATGTCTCTCTGTCAAATTTGCTGTAGCTGTTTTTGAGTTTATCCTGTTTAGAGCTCCCTGAAGTTTTGTTTTTAAGATGAGGGTCTCACTCTGTTGCCCACGCTGGCCTTGAACTTTAATCCCCCTGCTGTCATCCACTGCCGAGTTCTGGTATGACAAGCACGCACCGCATTGCCCAGCTTTCCTGAGCCTTCTCAAATCTAAAAATGTATGTCTTTTATCAAATTGGGAGATTTTTAAAGTACGACTTACTCAAAACGTTTTTTTTTTAATTTTGCTCTGTTCCCATCTGTTTCCTTTTGATAGTCCGGTCATGTGCCCAAGAAGCCTTGCAAAATATCTCTAAGGAGGTGTCCTTTTCCCTATTTTTCTCTTTCCTTCTGATGAAAAATTTATAGTGATTTACCTTCAAGATCACTAAGTCTTTTCTCTGTCCATTATGCTCCTGAACCCACGCAGTGAAATTTTAAACTCAGATAGTGCATTTTTAAATTCTAAAATCTCCATTTGGTTCTGTTTTGCATAGTGTTTATTGTTACGTATTTGCCACACATGATGATAATGTTCGTCGTAGGGAATTTGTACCTATACACAATATATCTTCATTCTTCTTTTTTCTCCTCCTCCTCTTCTCACTTTAACCCTTCTTCCCCTCCTCATTTACAAAAGCTTTGTTTCCATTTTTTCCCCTTCAGTCTCTTTTTGAAAAAAAATCCCTTTACCCTTCTTTTCCTTTCTCTTCTCCCGTCCCTAGTTCCCCTTCCCATGTGAACATGTTCTTCCTGCTCCCCAGTATCTCTCCTCCATTTCGCTCCTTCTTTACCCTTTGGGTTTCTCACACAAGAGAAACAATGCTGTATTTAAACTCGTGTGTCTGATTTATTTCACTCAAAATTATGGTCTCAAGGTGCATCCATTTACTTTAAAATGACTCTTTTATCCTTCTTTATGCCAAAGCAGTACCCTATTGTATATAAATAACACATTTTCTTTATCTTTTCATCTGTTGATGGGTGTATGGGCTGTTTCCAAGATTAAGCTACTATGAATTGTGCTGTTATAAGCATGGATATGCATATATCACTACGGTATGATACTTTTTAACTCTTTTGGGAAGATACCTAGAAAGGCATTAACTGGGTAAAATGGAACCTCCAGTATTAGTTTTTGAGGCATCTCCATACTGATTTCTATGGTGGTAGTACCAGTTAACACTCCTACTATCAGTGGAGAAGGAATCCTTTTTCCCCACAGCCTCACCAGCATTTGTTACTGGTTGATTTCTTGATGGTCCCCATTCTTTCTAGAGTGAGATGGAATCTCAGAGTCATTTTAATTTCAATTTTTGAATGACAGTGATGTTGAACATTTTTTCATGTATTTATTTGCTGCTTGTACTTCTTTGTCTAGGAAGTGTATTCATTTCAGATGCCCATTTTTGGACTGCATCTTTAGATTGGGGAGGTGGCTGGGTGTTTTGAGTTCTTTATATATTCCATATATTAGCCCTGTGTCTGAAAAGTAGCTGGTAAGAAATTTTTTCCAACTTTGTGGGCTGTCTCCACTCTGTTGGTGGTTTCTTTTGCTGTGCAAATGCTTTTTAGTTTGTTGTGATCCCAGTTGTTGATTCTTTGTAATATTTCCTGTTCAGTCAGGGTTTTGTTCATAAAGTCTTTGTCTATACCAGTGTCTTCAAGAGTTTTACCTATTCTCTCTTACAGGAGATTAGGTATTTCTCTTTTAATATCTACATCTTTGATCCATTTTGATTTTGGTTTAGTGCATGGTAAGAGATGAGTCTAGCTCAGTGATAGCAAAACGTTGAGACTCAGTGTCCATATTGTAACTCAATTGACCACTTATTTATAGTGAAGTGCCAACACTGCAGTTAAACCTGAATACTGAAGTTTTAGTTTAGGAAACACACCGTGGTGACTTGGCCTTCATGCTGACAGAGAGGGTTCTGTATGCCCACTGCAGCATGCATGCTGTAGGTTTGCCACCACTAGCCTAGATTCAATCTTTGGCATCTGGAAAACCAGTATTCTCAGCACCATTTGTTAAGAGGCTTTCTTCCAGCGATTGTGTTTGGCCCGTTTGTCAAAGATGAAGTAGTTGAGTGTGCTTGCAGTTGTTTCTGCATCTTTTAATCTGTCCCATTCATTCTCAGGTCTCTTGTTTTATGCTGCTTTTATTATAGCAGCTTTGTAGTATAATTTCAAGTTGGGGATTGTGACGCCCGCTGCCTTGTCCTTGTTCCCCAGAATTTCTTTCGGTATTTGAGGTCTCTTCTGGCTCCATATGAATTTTAAAATTGTTTTCTCTAATGCTGTGAGGTATGGTATTGGGATTTTGATTTGGATTGCATTAAATCTGTGTAACAACTTTGGAAGTACGGACATTTTCACTATACTGGTTCTTCCTATTCATTTCCTGATAGCGTCTTCAGTCTCCTTTTTAGAGTACTATATCTTTCAATGTAGAGGTCTTTTACTTCCTTCATTAGATTAATTACTAAGTATTTTGTTATTTTTTGATGCTATTGTGAAAGTTGTCATTTCCTTAATTTCTCTCCAAAAATTTGTTATTTGTGTAGAGGAATGCTATTGATTTTTGACTGTTGACTTTGTATCCTGCTATGCCACTGAATTTGGTCATTAAATCAAGAAGTCTTTTGGTGGAGTTTGGGGGGGTCTTTCATGTCATCAGCAAATAATAATTTAACTTCTTCCTTTTCTATCCACATTCCTTTTGCTTGTTAGTCTCATCTAATTGCTCAGGTTAATGGTACCAGAACTATATTGAGCAAGAGTGGTGATAGTGGTCATCCTTGTCTTGTTCCTGAATTTAGAGTGAAAACTTTCGGTTTTTGTCCATTTAGTATGATGTTGGCTATTGGTTTTTCATAGACGGCTGTTATCAGATTGAGATAAAAACCTTTCATTCTAGTTTTCTGTAGGGTTTTTATCATGGATGGGTGTTGGACTTTGTCAAATGATTTTTCTGCATCCATTGAGATGATCATGTGGTTTTTGTCCATGGTTCTGTTAATGTGATGTATTAAACTTACTGATTTGTGTATATTGAACTATGTCTGCATCTGTGGGATGAATCCTACTTAGTCATTGTGTATAATCTTCTTGATGATCTGCTATATTCTGTTTGCCAATATCTTATTGAGGATTTTTGCATCCATGTTCATTATGGGCCTGCAGTTCTCATTTTGATTGGATCCTTCTCTGGGTTTTGTATCAGGGTGATGCTTGCTTCCAGCAATGAGTTTGGGAGTGTTGCTTCCCTTTCAATTTCATTAAGGAATTTGAGGAGTAGTGACATTAGGTCTTCTCTAAAACTCTTATAAAATCCAGCAGTAAATCCGTCAGAATTTGGGCTTTTTTTGTTGGTAGTTTTTTTTATTCCTTCTTTAATTTCATTGCCTGATGTTGAATTATATCGATACTGAAATTTTTATACTTCTTGGTTCATCTTTGGTAATTCATATGTATCTAGGAATCTTTCCATTTCTTCTGAATTGTCTATCTTGTTAGAATACTGTTTCTCAAAGTAGGTACTGAGGATCTTCTGGGTGTCTGTAGGATCTGTCCTGATTTCACCCTTTTCATTGCTAACTGCATGGATTTGAGTCTTCTCTTTTTTTTTTTTTATAAGGTTGGCTAAGGGTTTGACTGTTTCACTTAATCTTTCAAAGACCTAGCTCTAATTCATTGATTCTTTGTATTGTTTTGTTAGTCTGAATTGCATTGTTTTGCTTTGATCTTTACAGTTTCCTTCCTCATATGAGCTTTGAGTTTAACTTGCTCTTCTTTTTTAGAACCTTGAGGTTAAAATTAGGGTATTCATTTCAGCTCACTCTGTTCTTCAATGTAGGAATTCACTACTCTAAATGTCCCTCATAAGCTTGCTTTCATTGCATCCCATAAGTTCTGGTATGTCATATTGGCATTATTCTTTCATTGTAGAAATTGTCTAATTTCTTTAATCTGCAAGCCATTGGTTGTTCAGGATGGTATTATTTAATTTCCATATGTTTATGTTACTTTTGCAGTCCACTTTTATTGGGGCCCTAGTGTAGGACCACTGATCTGCTCAGGGGTAGGATGACAGAATAAAATATAGTCATGATACGTATCTATATCTCTATCTGTATCTCTATCTATCTATATCCATATCTATATATGTCTGTCTGTCTATCTATCTATCTATCTATATCTTAATTGCAAGGGATATCAGGATGGTCAAAGCCCAATAAGGACTAAGACCATGAGGCTCGGTATCCTTGGCCTTTATCAGGTGCACAGCTTGATTGGGGGCTGCAGAAAGTGGTGGGGGTGAACTGCTTATGTGGTCAAGGTTCAAAAATTGAGGAACAATGCATTTTTGGAAAAGCACACTGGAGCAGATCATGGTTAATTAGTAACCTGATTGTCTGTTAACTGGGACTACTGAGCTAGAAGCAATTTGCATGAGTCAAAGTCCTCAGCTGCCATATTGTCTTGCTTTGAAGCACCAGAACTTCACAGACCATTTGCTAGTCTCAATTCTGACTGTTGACCTAAAGATTAATCTGTCTGTAACCCAGCCGCAAGTCTCACCACAAATCAAGTAGGCCTAGCACAGACTCTCAATTTATTCTTATGCCAGTTTGTTAATATCAATCGCTGCCTGCTCTGTACTGCATCAAGCTGGCCCTCAGCACCTTTTACCATTCATTTCCAATTTCACTGAACCATGATCTGATTATACACATGGGATAATTTCTATTCCTTTGCATTTGCTTTAGCATGTTCTGTGAACTGGTGTGTGGTATTTTGGAGAAAGCTCCATGTGTTGCTGAGAAGAATGTGTATTCTATTGTTATTAGGTGGAACACTCTGTAGATATCTACTAAGTCCATTTGTTCAAAGGTTTGGTTTGGCTCTGATATTTCTGTGATTTTTTATCTAGTTGATCTGTTTGTGACAGTGGGCTATGGAGGCCCCCCCGTTCCAGTTGTATTTGTGTTTAGAATTAGGGCCATGATGCTCTGGGCCTGCCACATATGTGTGCAGCTTTGGAGAGCAGGGCCTCAGGACTTTTTCCAGTTCACGTGTAGAATTTGAAGATTCCCTTCTTCAGCTTCCACCTTTCTGTGATTCCTCTTTACTGACTGATTTCCCGAGTGCATTTTCCAGGTTCTCCGACCACAGACGCAGGGATTTTTCTGAATTCAAGCTGCCCCTTGTGTTATCTCATCAAGGCATCAGCAGAGCTGCCTTCCGGAAATGGGAGTGTGAATGAAGTAACAGGAATGCTGTGTGTGTGTGTATATGGGGAAACTCAGGATTCCCCCGCCAAGGTCTTCGGCTCACGGGGACCCTGCCTAATCCTGTGGCCACAAGGACAGCATCGTCTGAGAGTTTTGCTACCTGTTTCTCAATTCTGTGACTGGGGCCAACTGGGGTCAAAGCTTGGGGAGAAAAAGAGAAAAATTTTAAAGATAAAACCTCATGGGAAATTCTCCCCTGTACAGGTTGCTTCTTCAAGTTTTGACTCTTTCCCCTAATCTGTCTGTTGCTGTTTACAGAGTTCTTAGGTAGTGGCGTTTTATATTTGACTGTTTTTTGTTTATAATTGTTGGCAAGTCGGGCTGTAGGAGGCTGACTTCACCTTGGCCACCTCGGAGTACGTTGTATTTTGTGATCCTGTTCTGGAAACAGATGCTTACAAGTTAGAGGGTAGAGTTCAGAGGGGAGAGAGAGGGAGAGAGAGAGAGACAGAGAGAGACAGAGAGAGAGAGAGGTACAAGAGACCTGAGACATTCTTGTTCTTGCTGACTTGGGTGACTGACTCCAGTTTTTTCTTTGTAGGTTTCTTTCTTTTTATTTTTTCTTTTTTATCTTTTATTTTTTTCTTTTTCTTTTATTTTTTTCTTTCCTTTGTAGGTTTCTACGGGACTATTTCTAGCCCTAATTTAGGAATACATGAAATGAAGATTGGCCCCATCCTCTTCCAGGTGGCCTCTGGGGATATCACTAAAGAAGCTGCAGATGTGATTGTAAATTCAACATCAAGAACATTTAATCTTAAAGCAGGTACTTCACTTGTATGATTTTGACTAGTTACTAACATGGTAGACCCTGCAAAGGAGAGTTTCTATAACCAAACTCATTTGGATAAAATTGTCTCATTAATATTAATTAAAACTGTTAACATGATTTGTACAGTTTCTTATAATTGCCAACAGTTACCCTATGAATGTTGCTTGTTTGTTATTAGCAATACTCAGGTTGTAGGATTCCTTTAGTGCTGGGCATAGGTTTAGATGAGGGAGTCTATCTGACCCAAATGCACCGTAGTGACTTCTTTAAAGTCATGTTTATTACCATCTGTATTTTCTCATCCAGGGGTCTCCAAAGCAATTTTAGAATGTGCAGGACAAGAAGTGGAACAGGAATGTGGTGTCCTAGGTAAGGCCCAATGCTATGTTTTAGTCTTAAAAATGGTTAAGTAGAGACTAGAATTGCGAGGTTGTGAAGAAACTGAGGACAGTTTTGGGGTTGGGAAGGTAACATATTAATCTTATAATCACACATTTTATGAATGAATTTCCATTTATAGAGAATTGGAAGTGGAAAGTAATCTCATAATTAAAAAGAGAAATTAATCAGAACAATTTCACCAAAGATAATATTTCTGATATTTCTTATTTACAAAATGCTTCCTTGCCAAATCAAGCATTTTGCTTTCTAAACAAAGAGTAGATTAACCATCCAATGTTGTATCTTTTTGCCTGTTCCCCAGGTCAACAGGGCAAACACGAGTATATAGTTACTAAAGGTGGATCCCTGAGGTGCAAGAACATCATTCATGTTGTTGGTGGAAATGATGTCAAGAGATCTGTTTCCTGTGTCTTGCAAGAAACTGAAAATCGGACTCACTCATCCATTTGCCTCCCAGCCATTGGGACAGGTTTGTAGGCTCTTTGGCAGTCAAAGCCAGATGCGAAGGCATCCACTTTTGCACAGATTCATTGCTTAATGTGGTGGGTATAACTGAATCTGTGTGAGGGCCCTTGGTTTATCTAAGAGTGGACAGCTTTTTCACTCTAAGACAGCCCCTGTGGCCCTGCCAGGGAGGACTCAGTGTGGGAGCTGTCGTTCCCCTGCTTGAGGGCCTCAGCTTGAGCTTATGGATTGGCATTTCAGGCTCCCCGAAAGTTTAGTCTTAGGAAACTTAGCCATCCTTGTCACTTTCTGGGCCTTCTCATCCTCTGACTCGTAGTTTGCTTCCTGTAGTTCTACACCATTCCTCATAATGTTCCTAGAAGGGGTGGTACGTCTACTTTGCTTCTCTATTTCCAAAAGTAGAATTAATGATGCTTTCATGTTTTTATTCCTCTCATGGTGTCATCCATTCCCAGCATTAGCCAACATTACTTTCTCTAGATTTCAGCTAGCTACCCGCATCCTGTAACTAAACAAAGGAACACAGTGATTGGGAATCAGCAAAACAGGCAAACGAGAATGTCAGAGATCAGAAGTTAGGATTCAGGGTCCTTTGTTCCTTGTTGGGCAGTTGGCTTCTTGACATCTGGAATGAAAACTCCTCATCGCATCTAGGGCTTCAAAAGTGTCTGCTTTTATTTATATCGTTAGAAAAATTTACACAGATGAAAGAATTGGGATGCTGGCATTTATTTTTTAAGAACTGGAATTCTTAATTTGCTTTTTGGATTTTCCAGTTGGATTTTTTTTCTCTGGTCATTTTTATTATTTAATTTTCCAGGAAATGCTGGACAAGACCAAAATACGGTTGCTGAAGCTACGCTTGATGCCATTGAAGACTTTGTTCAGAAAGGATCAGTTCAGTATGTGAAAAAAGTTAAAGTTGTTATTTTTCAGCCCCAAATACTAGATGTGTTTTATGCCAGCATGAAAAAAAGAGAAGGATCTCAGGCTTCTCCTCAACCATCATTAATATCTAAAGTTACCTGTGAGTTCTTTATTTTTATGAAATAATGTATTCTTAATATTGAGTTTACATGGGAAATAGCTAATTTTCCTTTTTCTCTTTAGCCTTCTTAGGTCTTTCAAAACCTCACCCAAAAAAGAAACCCTTGGTTTTAGAAAAGAAAACAGAACTGGTGATCTTCCAAGTGTGTGGTGAAAACCAAAAGTGCGTGGACGAAGCTATCAGCTGGTTAAAGAAGCTGATTACAGATGAGCAGTGTTCCTACAAAAGTACAGATGAGGCGCTGAGAGATTTTGATGAAAAGGAGTATAAGGAACTGAATGAGCTGCAGAAGAGATTAAATATTACAATTTTCCTGGACCGGAAGAGACCTCTCATAGAGGTTTTGGGAATTAGTAGAGATGTGATGGAGGCTAGAGATAAAATTGAAGAAATGATTAAGAAGGTGAGATTGGCCAAAGAAGAAGAAAACAGGGCAGATTGTATTAGTGAATTTATAGAATGGCAATATGATGACAATAACACTTCTCATCGTTTTGACAAAATGACCAACCTTCAACTGGAAGATGCAAGAAGAAGAAAGAGCAAGAGCATTGCTATCAAAATTAACAATCGGCCCTACACGGTGGACTTGAGAACCTGCATCGCCACAAGTCATGATGGACACAGTTTAAGTGTTAAGCGCCTCACAAAATCTGAAGGTGAGTTAAATCTTCATGCTTGTCATCCATTATTTCACACCTACTTTGGACTTAACAATCGTTGTACATACATCAAATTTTCAGGTAGATAAAACTCAAGGAACCTTAATAGAATACACTAGAAAACTCGAGTCTCTGAGTTCAAAGAACCTACATTATGGCCAGGAAAATGGCACGGATGTGCTCCACAGCCCAAGGATCCTGATGGCAGTAGCCGGGCCTTGCACAGTTTGTAAGCTTTTCAGAGCCAGGTCTGTTCGGGAGGCAGTGGCTGCTCCGGCCAGAGGAGGGAAACTGCAGCCTTAAAAGCAAGTGACCCGAGATTTTTTTTTTTTTTTTTAAACAAAAGGGCAAAAGGACAAAGCAGAGGGGACAGGCTGTGACCAGTGCCCTCTGTGTGTATGTGTGTGACTGATGACCCAGAGAGGATCCAAATTTTCCTTCCAGAAGTCACTCTGCTCCAAGCAGGTTGCTTGGCATAACATCAGGGAGGAGGCTGAGATGCTCTGATTGCATCTGCTCCCCAAGAAGGGAAAGCTTGTCTTGTGTAGGCTGCCATTCCTGCCTGCAAACCACACTAGCCCCCTACCGGAAATCAGTGTATTGCTCTCTTGTGAGAGCAGCGTGAGCAGACTCCTCAGGTTTTGAGTATACCTGAGGAAACCAACACCATGTTTGTAGTGTTCTGCTTAACAAGGGAGGAGATGGGGCTGCCACCTGAATGTGTCACATAATAAAATCTATCACTCACCTATGTCTTGAAGAGGTTATGAAGAGGAGCTAGAAGACAAATGAGAGTACCCCCTGGTGGTGGTGAGGCAGTCTGGCAAAAGTCCACGCATAAACAAAATAGTAGCTACTATTTAAAACATGGCATGGAAATGACATTTTGTTACATTATGAGAGTGGGGGCTGAACAGGAAATCAAGATGAGGTGTACTGTACCAGCTTAGCAGGATCAAGATTTAAAATCCAGACATTCCCAGCACTCTGGAGGCTGAGGTAGGAGGAGCGTTGTGAGTTCGAAGCTGGCTTGGGCTACAACGCGAGTACAAGGCCAGCCTGAGCTACATAGTGCAACTCTGCCTCAAAAAACTAGGGCTGGGAGTTTGGCTCAGTGGCTTAAACGCCTGTCTGGCAGGCGTGAGGTTGTGAGTTCAATTCTTGGTGCCACAAACAAAAACAAAAAAGATAAATAAAATAAAATAAAATCCAGACATTCAGGCCCCACCCCTCAGAGACTCAGATTCAGTATACCTGTGACATTTCCTTTTTCTTTTTTGGTTCTGGGCATCAAACCCAGGGCCTTGTATATGCTCGGCAAGCACTCCACCACCAAGCTATGCCACCAGACCTGCCTCTTGTAATCTAATATTCCAGCCAATGCTGATATGGGTGGGCTGTGGCCCACTTTTTGGAATACATCCTCCCAGAAAGATAAGGAGCTTCTTGAGCATAGAGAATCAGGAGATTCTAACACAAGAATACAGACGAGACCCAGTTTTTTAGAGCATACTGGGAATACACAGGGGAGTCCTCTCATGTCTGCTTTGCAGTTGACCTTCCTGTGCACTGGAGTGACATGAAGCAGCAGAATTTCTGTGTGGTCCAGCTGCAGCCTGGGGACCCGGAATTCAGCACGGTGGCAGGGAAGTTTAATCAGACTTGCTCAAACTTTGTTATTGAGAAGGTAAGCCTTCTGTGAACATGAAGTTTCTTGACGGTGGAAATAAGCGATATCATAGTCCTGTATAAATATCTTCCAGATGCTTCCTATCACTTTTTTCTACATTGAATTAGAATATTTATATAGTAATTAGATTGTAGATTCTATAATATCACCATAACTGCTGAGATATTAAGATTTTTATGTCAGCTATGCAATATAATCTTCAATGGCAGTGTGATGTTAGAATAATAAAGATATGCCTTATCTACTTTGTGAAGCAAGCCAATAAAAACTCAAGGCTAGGAGTTCACAGTTGGATTTGATAACTAGTAAGCACACCAGAGAGACACACAGAGACTCCTAATCAGGATGCCATTCTTCTGCCCCTATTTGCAGGCCAACGGTGCTTATTACCTGGGTAGATTTAATGGCTCTTTCCTTGTTTATCTCGATTATTTTCCCATCTTCCATTTTACATGTTATTAATATTGCCCTTTAGAATTATGTTCTTCTCTGTCTTCTGTGCCAGTGTACTTTCATTCTTTTTCCTTTTATCTGATTTTCCTTTCATTATCACTGGCAGCTGTTAAATATATATTATATATCATGAAGCCCTACACAGCTGTACATTTGTCCTTGAACTTCCTAGTACACAAAGCAAAGAAGAAACACCTAGCATGCAACTCACAGTGTCCATAACAGGAAAAAGCAAAGCATTTGATAGGAAGACTCAGTTCTTTACAGTACTGAGTTTGATCCTTGAGACAGTTCTTGTATGGACCAAGTACTGGAGAATACCTTTAATACCATCTCTACAATGCATTCAATATGAAATTTATATAACTTTTTAAAAATGTCCCTTAATGTAAACCCGTTGAACACAACTGATGCCTGATTGAATGAAAACAATTCTACAAGGCACCACGACAATGAGATTCAAGGATGCAGCTCTTAGAAGGCCTAGTTGTGATAACAAAAAGTGTCATTCCAGGCCAAGATCAAGAAATCAACCAATAACAAATGCTGGAGGGTCTGTGGGGAAAAGGAACCCTTCTCCACTGTTGGTGGGAGTGTAGGCTGGTGCAACCACTGTGGAAATCAGTGTGGAGAGTCCTCAAAAAGCTAGGATTAGAGATTCCATTTGACCCAGCTATCCCACTTCTGGGCATTTTCCCAGAAGAATTAAAAACATCGTATCACAGTGATATATGTGCACCCATGTTTATAGCAGCACAATTTGTAAACCTTGGAAACAACCCAAGTTCCCATCAATCGAGGAATGGATAAAAAAGATGTATTTTTATAAAATGGAGTACTACTCAGCTATAGAAAAGGATCACATTGATGTTTTTGTAAGTAAATGGATGTGACACAAGACCATACTCATAAGTGAAATAAATCAAACTCACATGTGTAAATACCGTATTATCTCCCTAGGGTAAGAAACTGAAAGAGTATATATGATCGAAAATCTACAATAAATACTGTGTAAGGGTAAGAAACTGCTCAAAGAGGCAGAGTAACTGGGATAAGAGAAAGGAGGAAAGAAGGGAAAGGAAAAGAAGGAAAAGGACATAAATTTATATATATATATATTATATATGATAGCTAAAATGACTATACTACTAATTGTATTAGTTCTTAGAAAAGAACAGTTAATACTAATGATTAGATCAATTTTACATGTCTGTATCTGTTAATCTAAGCAATCCTATTGAAGGTAACAATATGAAATATTACAACCATTGTCAAATTTCTATCATCTTGTTTTGTAAACCTATACTGTTATTGTTTTGGGTTTGTTGTTGTTGTCTCTTTTGCTTTCTGTTTTTCTCTTCTGTGTCTTTTTTCTCTTAAAAAAAGTGTCAGCCGGGCGTGGTGGCGCACGCCTTTAATCCCAGCACTTGGGAGGCTGAGGTAGGAGGAGCATTGTGAGTTCAAGGCTGGCTTGGACTACAAGGCGAGCTCAAGGCCGGCCTGAGCTACACACTGCGACCCTGCCTCAAAAAACCAGGGCTGGGAGTTTGGCTTAAGCACCTGTCTGATAGGCGCGAGGCTGTGAGTTCAACCCCTGGTGCTGCAAAAAAAAAAAAAAAAAAAAGGGTCATTCCAAATGCCCACTGCGGTCCAGCGGTTGGAGCCACCTGGCTCACTGTGATGAGCTGTCCATTCAGACCGAGCGGGGGTGAACTGACCCAGTGGATCAGCAGCGGCCGTCATTGGCCCCAGAGGGCCTTCCATGTATTGGCAGACCCAGCCACAGAAATTGTTTCAACATTGTATTGCGATAGAACCGTTTTCAAATAAAATCTAAGTGAAATTCCCCTATGTGGATCAGATAAAAGCAGAGGTAGAAGAGCTGTGGGCAGCACTGGAGGCCCCTGGTAGCACGGAAATCCTGACATGAGAAACGACTGCTCTGTCATCCTCCTGACCACTATGTCTTATGACGAAGATTTTTAACATCTACCTTTCACTCAGGTTCAATAGTTTTGCGTATTATCTTTTTGTTCCATTTTTACTAAAGCTTTGAAAGTTGCACCCCTATTTTAGTATATATTCCTAAGTATGAAATTTTCCTAAATTATAGAAATACCATTATACCATAGAAAAACACGTTTAATAATATCAAATATTATTGAATATAAACAAAACTTCTCCAGTGGCTCAAAAAATCTTATGCCCCCCACCTAGATTAGCATGTTATATTTTGTCATTATGTATTTTTCCTCTCTTCCAATACAGACTAGCACTCTTGCATTTTTCAAAGTTATTTTTCATGAGACTGAATTTTAAAGAGCCTAAGTCATTTCTGTTGTACAGTGTCCCACATTCTGGATCTTTTGTGCTTTGATATTTTGCGAAGAATTCAAGCAAATTTTTAAAAATGAAAATCTAGTCTTACCTGACTTCATTTATTTCTTTATCCTCTTATTTCTAACAAACTGGGAGTTAGTTTTAGAGGCTTCAGTAAGTTCAGGTAAAAATAATTTTTTTTTGCAATACCTCCTAGGTGCTCAGGACCCCTGTGGTAAGACTGTCCCACTGTGCATGAGGGTGTGGTTGTCCAACCAACCTCTTCCCCCCGATGTTAACATCCTCTGATGATCCTTGCCTAACTGCATCATTCCACTGGAGGCTGCAAGGAGATTTTCTAATTCGTTTCATGAATTTTCTAGTTCATTCCTTCTATCTCTATTATCTGGCAGTTTTTCAAAGAATAAATTTTCTTCCCTCCTGCTTTTTAGAAAATTCAGTATGTTGTGTTTAATTACAGTGATTCTCTGATTAGATGCACAAACTGTCCTACAAATGGTGGGTAGCAAGCCGGCTCCTATCTCTTTTGATGAGTCCTTTAATCCTGCAGCATTTCTTTGCTTTCTGGGGCAAGGTCTGTCATGCTCACCCAGTGCTTTACCTGCCCTGGGCTGGAATCAGACATTTCTCTAGAGGCCTCGACTCCTCACAGAGAGGACTGGCAGTAAGAAACCAAGAGCTGTGGGCCGAGTGTGCTCCCTGTGACTGAGGTGTTCCTTACAGACTAAAACTGAGAAGACCATGAGCTCATTCATGTTTTCCATTGAACTGTAATATTGTAGAGTTTTTCTTAATATCTTGTATTTTTTTTCGTTTTTATCCTGTACAACAAAGTTTGTTTACTAGGAACAGTAATTTACTTGCTTTAAAACATAAAATTGTTTTAGAATTATGATAACAAAATTATTAGTAGTAATTTTAAAATAGCTACACAAGCTTTCTTTTTTTTGTACATATTTATTATGTTTCCAGTACCATTGTATTACAAGATATATTTATGTACATTCATAATTTTTTTTTTTTTTTTTTTGTGGTACTGGGGATCAAACTTACAACCTCGCACCGACCAGACAGGTGCCCTGGTTCTTTTGAGGCAGGGTTGCACTATGTAGCTCAGGCCGGCCTTGTGCTCGAGTTGTAGCCCAAGCTGGCGTCAAACTCACAATGCTCCTCCTACCTCAGCCTCCTGAGTGCTGGGAACATTCATAAATTTTTAAAACGACATTTTTTTTTGTTTGTTTTAAAAAAGCAAAACAGAAAAAATGATACAGAATTTCAAAAAAACAGTTAAGAAATCAACACTAGTTAATATATTGCATATTGTTATCCTTGAAGTAGTTGTCTTTGATTGTTACTGCTAGCACACTATATTTTATTAGCTTTCTTTTAAACTTTTTATAACTACTTAAGATATGTGTCTTAGCAGCATATACTTGTTTTTCTTTTCATCTGCTAACTAGAGTACTGAATCTGTTTACTGTCTTTACCATGTTTACGGGTATATTTGGATTAATATTCCACATTAATCTTTGTTTTCTATTTATCACACCTATTCTTTGTTCTTTTTTCTCTTTTTCTGCCCTTGTTTGGATCAAGCATTTCTATTATTCTATTTTCTTCCCCATGAGATTGTCAGTTATGTATTCTATTCTAATTCTTTTATTTTTTTTTTACTCTAGAAGTTATGCGTCCTTGGTTATTAAACTCTTACTTGAATCATGCTCATCTTCTCCCACAAGATGCAGGGATCTCTGAAAGCTTTAAGACGCATTTTATTCCCTTCCTGAATTTTGTGCTACTTTTAACAGCTGCCAAAATACTTACCCTTCCCTCTCACTGTTCTGCGACACTTCCTGCCTCTCTGTGCTTCTACGAGGGTGATTTTGTCTGGGTTTAGTTCTTCTCATGCAGACTGTGTAGTAGTGAATTCTCAGCTTTTGTTTTTTTTAAAATGTCCTTATTTCACCTTCATTTTGAAGGATATTTTTGTTGATAATAGAATTCTGGGCTGGCATTTGTTTCCTTTAGGCATTTTGAAGAAGTTATTCCACTGTCCTCTGACTTTATTATTTTGCTCTGTATTTCCTTTCCCTCTGCAATCTTGGCTTATCAAATTCTTGTCTTCAAACAGATTTTTTTCTCCCTAACCTCTTCTAGGAGTTGTTGGTGAGAGGGTTGGTGTGATAAGTGATCTACCAGAGCCATAAACCTGTTTTTAATAATAAACCCACTAAACAAAGTTTAAAATTGAATTTACTTGGAATATTTTTTGACCTTAGAATTTATTCCACTGGGAATATTGACTCAGATTACTGCATTCAAAATTATTTGAGAGTTGTGAGTTTATCTCAGAGATAGAGTACTTGCCTAGCCTGCTTGAGCTCCTAGGTTGACCTCTAGCACCAGGCCAAACAAACAAACAAAAATTTAAATAATGTGTGTGTGGGCGTGTGCATATGTGCTAGGGATGGAACCAGGGCTTCCTGTCTTAGCAGAATCCCAAGCCTTGAAAAAAGTATTCTCTTTGTGTGATTATTACATTTTAAAGTTTAAGAAAGAAACTTTGAATTTTAAAGTGAAAAGACTAAGAAATGGAGAATGATTTCAAAAGTCTTAAGAAAAAATTTGAAACTTTTAAAAATTGAGTTAACAAGAGTGAAGGCAAATGGAAATAAAGTGGGACATAGTTTAAAGATTTGAAGTTTGGCTGCAGGTAAAGAAAAAGGAAACGATAAGTCTAATAATGGTATTCTGTTATTTGATCACGAAATTTTTTGTTTTATAAAATAATATTTTAAATCAAAGGCTGACAAATTACTTGGTAATGCTGAGACTCTGAACTAAAGGGCAAATGGTTATCGCAATTAAAAATAGGAAAGTCAGAACTAAGCGACAACAACAGAGAAAACCAGGTGAAGTCAGGAGGCAGCAGTATTAGGCCTGAGCGCTGTGCTGGACAGAGCAGGATTCTGACAGCACAGAACCTCGAACTTGCGCCTTTCCAAGAAGGCCCCTGGCTACCTCGGCCCACTGCGCCCTCCTCCCAGGGCAGCTTGATGGAGTACCCTACTTGGCTGAGTAGAGGAGCTCAGACACTCGCCTGTGACCCGGGAGCTGGTCAGCTTCTCCACAGCCCCGGCAGCCCACTGGGGCAGTGCTGCACTCCTGCCAGTGCAACAGATGTTAATTTTCCATGAATTTCTTTCTTGCCTGGATGCTATGGTGCCTCTCTCATTGTCAGAACATGGCCAGCTGCTGGGTATGGTGGCGAATGCCTGTAATCTCAGCACCCCGGGAGGCTGAGGCAAGAGGATCACAAGATCAAGTCCAGCCTGGGCAACTTAGTGACTTAGCAAGACCTTGTCTCACAATTAAAAAAAAAAAAGACTTGGAGTTATAGCCCAGGATGAAGGTCCTGTGACCCACGGCCAGCTCAACCAGGAGCCCAGGGACACTGGGGCGGCCAGAGGCAGTGACAGAGCCAGAGCCAGGTAGGGAGTGACAGGAGAAACTGGGGTGCACTTAGCAAGCTGCCATTGGAGAGGCTGGGTCAGCCTAATCCGGGTAAGGAAGACTTAATGTTCTGGGCATTGTTTGCTATTGCAGTGCATAAAAGATGTCAAAGGTTAAAACAGTGATGGTCCCAATGCCTGTTTTTATGATAAAAACACTGAATCTAAAGGATTTCTGGATGCTAAAAGGTGCCATCTGGCAGTGGATTTGCTGCTGAATCAGTTTTTGTTTCTGAGAAACCGTGATCGTGTTTTGTTCGCCATGCCCTGGCAAGTGCTCCTGGCACCGGCAGAGTGTTTCTCTTTAATAATTTGTAGATTGAGAGGATCCAGAATCCGGATCTCTGGCATAGCTACCAGGCAAAGAAAAAAACCATGGATGCCAAGAACGGCAAGCATGACAACGAGCGGCTGCTCTTCCACGGGACAGATGCGGACTCGCTGCCGCACGTCAACAGCCAGGGATTCAACCGCAGTTACGCCGGGAAGAACGGTAAGGAAGCGGGGCCCGGGCCGCCCGAAGGAGGTGCCGGCCGTGAGGCCCCACGGTGGCAAGGAGCACTGGGGATTTCCTGCGCTCCCACAGTTGGTGGCCAGGTTGTGGCCCCAGTTTCAGGGTAGGACTTACTGTATTTCATCCAAAAAGGGCCTGACTGGGCTGTGAGCTGGGAAATTTGACTTTTAAAAAGGCAACACTCACACAATGTTTAAATCTAACCCCCTCACTACTTGACATGCTGAGCCAACATGTCAAATTATACACTGAATTGAAACTCTTAAGTGTTTTGTTTTTCTCTTCACAGCTGTGGCATATGGAAAGGGAACCTATTTTGCTGTCAATGCCAGTTATTCTGCCAATGACACATACTCCAAACCAGATGCAAATGGGAAAAAGCATATGTATTATGTGCGAGTACTCACCGGAAAGTACACAAATGGAAACCACGCATTAATTGTGCCTCCTCCAAAGGACCCACGAGATCCTACTGACCTGTATGACACAGTCGCAGATAATGTGAACCAACCAAGTATATTTGTGGTGTTTTACGACTACCAAGCATACCCGGAGTACCTCATTACTTTTAGACGTTAACTTTTTGGTTTCCTTCCTGAGAGACATCAGATGTAGCCGTTGTAAAACAAGTTTCACCCCTGCCCCCACTACCAACCACTTTTTCCAAGACCAGTATATCGTTTTTTTGCTTTTTCTCCTCCACCCTTCTCTGCCGTGGTGGGGATCAAACCCAGGCCCCTGTGCAGGCCAGCCAAGCACTCCACCGCTGAGCTGCACCCTCAGCCTGAAAGATCTTCCTTTGTCACTGAAGCCAGACTTCCCTCAGCGTCTCTTTCACAACGGAAAGGAACGTCTCTTGAGAGTGCCCTGTGATAGGGTTAGTCCACGAATGTCTGAGAAGCTAGTTAAGAATGAAGCAGCCCGATTAGACTGCTACCAGAGGAGGAATCATCTCCACCATCCTTGACTCCTTTGCCTCCTGTTGAGCACATTCCATGACGGGGAAATTCTTTCTTCACACAGCAGACCGTGCCACGGAGCTGGGCAGCCGCAGCCAGGGCTCTGGGACTTTGTCACCGTCTTGTGAACTGTGTTCCCTGGAGCTGTGTGGCGGCCAGGTCCTTTCTAATGTTAAACCCAAACCCGCTTTTTCCACTGCCCAGTGAAAACAATGCAGCAAGAGGTTTTCAGAAGGAACCTACTGTGCTGTGATTAACGAACTCTACGGTTGTTAAATAGCTTATTTCCTAAAAGTCAGAGCAAGAGGAAAAAAGAGAAAGGGCCAGGGATATAGCTCAGCAGCACAGTGCCTGCCTGGCAAGCTCAAGGTCCTGAGTTTAATTTCCAGTACCACAAAAAAAAAAAAAAAAAAAAAAAGAGAAACAGTTCTTGTAATCCAACATGGACAGTGTATCTAAAAATGTTAGCCATCCTTTTTTTTTAAAATAGAGCAAATAATTTCCAAAAAATAGCACAGTTCTCTTGGCAGCCTGGCTAAGCTTTTCAAGCTCTGTGCATAAATAAACGAAAGGAATTAAAGCAGTCATATTGCTAAGCTGTTAATGCAGTAAAGCTTTTTTTTTTTTTTCATAGTCAGGTAAGTTTCAGGTTGAGAAAACACTTCCTGAGGACCTAGACCGTGCCGGGTAACACAGCAGGTGCCTGACACACATTACTCGCACCAACAGCCCTGTGAGGCGAGAACCCGTGCAGGTTTTCAGGCCGAGCGAACACGCCGAGAACTCCGGTTCCCCCGCCTGATGTCACCTAGGCGGACCCCCGCGCGGACAGCGGGCTCCTGACTGCTCTTGAGGCCTTTGGGCCCTCCCGGGAGAGCATGGCCCCGAGACGTCGCCGCCTCAGGACTGTCTCAGTACTCCGCGGAACTACCCCCTATTCCTCCTTTTCTTCTGCCTTCGCTTTTTTTTTTTTTAAAGAGAAAAAACAATAAAAAAGATAATCTCAAAATAAGATAACAAGAGATTAACAACGCATCCATTTTTCATGCCTATGCCTTGCAATCTGAGCAGCTACTTAGGAGGTAACAATGCTGGGTCTCTGTCTACACTGGAGATTCTGTAAAGCAAGAAGCCAGAGCCGGCTCTGGGGCGCAGCCGGCGCGGAAGGCGCACGCGGACGCCAGGGGGCGCCCGGGCACAGGCGCGCGCCCGCCAGGCCCATTGGGAGGGAGCCCGCAGCGTTTTCATCTGAAAGAGCAGAGGGGAAGCTTGATGATGAGCGCTGGCCACTGACCACGAGAAGTAAACCAGACAGCAACAAGAGATCCTTAGGGAACCGCCATTCACTGGGAATTTCTGGAAGGCCTACAGTATGGCTGGAGTTTAGTAAATCTGCAGGAAAAACGGACCCCGGCAAGCAGCCTCTGCGGAAGCGGGAGGGCTTGGTGGGCGCCAGAGCAGCTGCAGGTCCTGTCCGGTCGGGTTTCGGCAGGCAGCGCGGACTGCGGGGGGCGCGCAGGCGAGGCGAGGCTGCCCAGGACGGCTTTCTTGGGCCTTGAGGGACTGGCTCACAACAGATCCCAGGCTTCCGCTGTCCCGTGCTGCGCTTGTGTAACCTGTGCGCTTGCGTGTTCTGGCTCAGTGGACTGGACAAGTTGGTGACCAGTACACAGCAGACCTGCTTCCTGGGGAGTTAGTGCCAGGGGCTCCGGAAAGGCCCTTTTTAGATCTCCCTTTCCCTGGAATTGCTCACGTAACAGCGCTCTCCCTCCCCCGCGGTCCTCACTGACACCTTGGGTGCGAGGACAGAAGGGAGGGGCAGGTAGTCAGTGCATCTCCAAAGGAGTCTTCCTGTGTCTTCTGTTTTGTGTTTGTCATGCGTGGTTACTCAGAGATCAGTATGCTTTCCTAATTTCTAAATTCTTGCACAGTACTGGTAATAATAATCCCCAGGTTTTGCAAATGCAATCAGGGTGGGACGGATTTTGCTAAATTAAGCTATCAGTCCCTGTCTCAGGGTCAGGAGCACCTGGTCCTTTTTAGTCCCTGGACTGCTACTCCTAGATGCCCAGCTAGTCCCACAAGAAGTACTCATATATATGAGAAGCCCACCTGCTGGCCTCCTGATTGCTACCTTGTTTTAGGTGACAGAAGTTAACCGATGAGAACTCTGCTGGTGTTAGACATGGGATCACCTCAGATTCAGGCTGGGCTCCATCCACTGGATCTGTCAGAGAAGCTGTCAGCGAGCTCTTTCTGTAAAGGGATAGAGAGTGAATTATTTTTTCTTGGCTTTCTGAGCTGCACAGTTTCTTCTCTATATCTAGATTCAACTCTGTCAGTGTAATCCTAAAGCTGCCATAGGCAATATGAGGTGAATGGCCTGGGTGTGTTCCTGTAAAACTTGACTGACCAAATAGCAGGTCAGTCCCTGGTTAAAGCTGATGGAGGGACTGCTTCCTGCTTGGGGACACCTGGGGCTTACAGGTGTCACAGGCTGAGGTGGGGGGGCAGGGCGAGACTGAGGAAAAAAGCAATATTCATAGAAGGAAGTGGCAACAGCCTTGACATTTAATTAGGTAGGAACTTATAAACATGCAAACTGACCTTTGGCTGTTACATCTTTTATTTTAAAATCATACTATACTTTACAAATATACTTTTAAAATGTTATTTAAAAAGTCATCTTCTATGAGAATCACAAGCTTTTCCCTTGTATCAGAAGTTGTGCCACCATCCTGGTCACTTGTGGATTCACCAAACAGTCCAGCAAATCGTCTGTAGAAACGAGCGCTTGAGAGAGGCCTGGAGCACTGTTTGAAGCAGTCTGTTCCACCACTGCATTTTCATTTTTATTCATCGTTTGTGGCCTCTGGGGAGAGCAGGATATTGCAAAGTGTTTTTCATCTTTGTCGACCAACTCTATACCATCATTTTCAAATATACCACCTCTGTCTGCAGGCGGATCTTCAGGGCTTAGTGGTACAGGGAACAGATCAGGGCCAAAGAGACTCGCTGCGTCCTGCTTTCCAGCTCCCAGGCCTTTGTGCTGGCTGTGTGTCTGGCCCACCTCCGTGTGGCTGGACACGTGTAATCCTTTCTTCTCCACACTTCCCCTGATTGTTTTCAGCACTTGACTTTCTACTGCCTTGGGGGTTCTGTAATGATTGAAAAAGGCCGAAACAGCTCCATTTAAGTAGCTACAGTTGACTTCATGAGATGTTGCTTCAACCTAAGGGAAAAGAAACACTCATAGGAACGGCTGTCCACACTAAGTTAAGCTGAAACAAATGCTCTAGTCGGAGAAGCTTTGCCACAGGAAGCCATTGGCCATGATAAAAGCCAGAATACCTCAGTGGGGTTTAACCAAGCCCGGGTATTGTGTGGGTCCTCGGATGTTTTCAGCGCACACACGAGCGTACGAGTGATTGCCTCTTCCACTCGGGCTAGGTGGTCCTCTTCCTAAATTGGGATTTTAAAAAGATATACTTGTTTTATGGGTCCAAATAAGAGAACTCTGTGTCTCACTCAATAATATATGTTTTGTTACAGGAGGAATGAGTAAGCTATTGGCAGAATGGTAATTTTTATGTATTCACTGTTATCTGTCATCTAGAAGAGATACAGAATATTTCATCAAAAATATTAAGTATGTGTATTATCTATAGAACACAGCCCGCAAGCATGAACCACTTTATGACTTTTTCCCCCAGTCTTCTCCTTTTTTTGACATGTTTCAAGTTTTAAAAAGCACCATATAGCCGGGCATGGTGGTGCACGTCTTTAATCCCAGCAAATGCGAGGCTGAGGTAGGAGAAGTGTGAGTTTGAGGCCGGCTACAGAGCAAGGCTGGCCTGAGCTACATACTGCGACCCTGCCTTAAAAAAAACTTGGGCTGGGAGTTTGGCTCAGTGGCTTAAGCGCCTGCCTGGTAGGAGTGAGGTTTTGAGTTCGATTCCCAGTACCGCAAAAAAAAAAAAAAAAAAAAAGGCACCATATATACAGAACAGTAATCCTTATAGAGTCCGGGAAGTATCTTATTTGAAAGGGAAAAATTACAGTGAACATGCTTGAGTACAAGAGTGAGGAGGCTAAACATAGCTCTCTTAAAATAAGCACAAACTGTAGCTCTAATGATAAATGACATTAAAATCAACAACTATTAGAGAACACAAGGGAAATAACAAACTATACCAAAGTTAAAAACTTTAACAAACATAATTGATAAAAGATGAATATTCAGAATAAAGAATCTGAACATGACAATAATACAAATGACCTGATTTGGATAACACACACAAAGACTAGCATTTCAGAAGAGCAGTTATATGACTAATAAACATAAAAAAATACGTTTAACCTCCAGGAAAATGCAAATTGAAAAACTCATGAAACTGGCAAAAAGAGCATTTGACAATCTCAAGTGGTGCAGAAATGTGGATTGGCAGACAGAAGTCTTCCTAACGGTGGCAGCTCAAACTCACAGAGATATGTGGAAACCCACTGGTGTTATTTCACATCGTAGACCCTACAGACTAGCGACTCTACTCCTACACCTGTGCACTGCCCCCTTGAGGAACTCCTGCACACATGTGACAGGAGACATGCACAAGAACGTTCTGTTCATGAAAGCGAAAACTTGGAAACAATTACCCATCAACAGAATGATCACTAAACTGTGGTACCTTAACAAAAGAAAATGTCACAGTAAAAATGAAGGATAACACAGATGAATCTCAGTGGCATAGCTCTGAATTAAGAAAAGCAGATCATCAAAATAAGATACTAGGATAGCTATAATCAAAAGGACAGACATTAAAAAGAGAATGTGGAGAAGTGTGGACCCTTACAAAGGACTAGTGGAATGTAAAATGGTGTGGTTGCTTTGGAAAACAGTCTGGGCATTCCTACACATGTTAAAGAGAACTGATGTACATGCTAATTAATTTTGCATCCAGTTGATTAAGGTATAGTATCTGGATGCTTGGTCAAACACTAGTCTAGATACTACTGTGTAGGTGAAGATGTTATTAGCATTTACCATCAGTTGGTTTTAAGTAAAGGGGATTATCCTCTCTAATGTGAGTGGTCTTCATCCAATCCATTAAAGGTCTTAAAAGCAAATACTGAGGTTTCCCAGAGAAGAAATTCTTCCCCAAGACTGGAGGAGAAGCCCTAAGTGAGTCTCCAGCACATCAGTCTGTGCTACAGAGTTCAGACGCCAGACTTTAACCCTTGCCTAGATTTCCAGCCTCCCACTCTGCCTGACAAATGTCACACGTGCCAACCTCTACAACCAAGTAAGCCAATTCCTTGCAGTATACAGTGAATCTCAATCTCTCTCTCCCTGTGATAGGTAGACATATAAAGATATTTACATAGGAAAAGATCATACATGTATGTGTGTGTATCTATCTATCTATCTAATATAGTAATATGTAACTATAGGTAAGTATATATACCTAAGAATGGAATTTCTGGGTCAAATGCAGGAGTATCAGGCGACGTTCACCATAGGAAAAGCAGCACTAGAAGGTATAAACAGATAGCTATTGCTACACCATGTATCACTGGCTTCCTCATACACCGTAAGACCCATCCACGTTGTACCGCCTGTAGGTACTTCTGTTCCAGTAGCTTAAAAATATCCCACTGTAGACACAGGACAGTGTGCTGATGCACTCGTCAGCTGCTGGGGGTGGCTGCTCTGAGTGACTGTGCATGTATTTGTGTGTGGCCATGCATTTTCCTTCCTCTTGGGTAGGAATGGAACTGCAGCACCACATGGCTTATCAGTGTCTCCAGAGGAAGAGAACAAACAGAATACGTGCATGGATATACGGGAGACTAAATGTTCTTATTTATGCACATGAATGAAGACAGTGAAGGGAACAGATAGAGGCATGGGCTGGGAAGAGGAGATTTAGGCTTTTACTCAGCCAAGCCACCTGAAGATTTCTCTCAAAAGTGAAGAACAAGACAAGGTTATCTATTCTCTCCATCAGTTATTACCGAGTTGGTTGTACCAGTCAGTATCATTACGCAAAGGGAAACAGTCACAGGTAATCAAACTGGAAAGAAAGAGGTAAAACTACCCTAATTTTCAAGTAACCTGAGAAACCTGAAAAATACAAGACAAGCAATAAAAATTACAACAAAATAAAATAATTCAAATTAACAAAAAAACCCACAGCTATCATGTATTTTAACAACATGAAGTCAGAAGACATAGGGAAAAGCTCCTACTCTTTACAGCAGCAAAAAGGATCACATACCAGTAATAAACTTTAAAAAGAAACTTACAATAAACTAAAACTAGAAATTCCATTTAACTCAGCTATTCTCCTGTTATGGTTGATACATTGTGTCAACCTGAGAAGTTTACAAGTTTAACTAAGTGACTCAGCCTGGGTCAGGGTCCTCCCTGTGTAAACATCCTGAGCCTGTGAAGACATGGCAGGGAGACCGTGTGGGTGGGGACAGCCTGCTTACAAGGTAAGGGAGGAAAAGGCTTGCTCTCCCCTTTGCTCTTGCTGCTTTTGCTGTCTTCTTCCACCTTGATGTGTTGCCCCATGGCATCCTGCCTTGGAGCCAGCTGATGGTAGACTGAAACCTCCACAAACTGTGAGCTAAATAAACCTTTCCTTCCTTCATTTTGGGTGTCAGGTATTTTGTCTCAGCAATAAGAAAAGTAACCAAGACATCCCATCTCAGGTATCTTTCCAAAAGAGTTAAAGATCACGTAACAGGAATACACACATGTGTTTATAGCAGCACACTTCATAACAGCTAAATCATGGGAGCAGCCTCTATGCCCATCAACACATGAATGGATAAAGAAAATGGTTTTATACACCATGGAGAACTACCCTGCCAAAAAAAGATGAACTTGAATCATTCAAAGGAAAATGGTTACACCTTCCAACCATAATAATAAATTAAATAAATCAGACACAAAAGCTTAAATATTCCATGGTTTCTCTTACATGAGAAAACCAAAATATAAAGAGCAAAGTAAAAGGCAGATAATAGGAAGTAGGGAGACAGATCCTTCTCACGGGAAGGAGATCAAGAGATAAAGGGGAGAGGGAGAGGAGGGCAAGGGGCTGAGAAGAGGAACTAGGATGTGTTGTGCACATGCACCAGCTCCACATAAGCACACAAGGAAAGTAAACATGCACCCAAAAAAAAGGGAGAGAAAATATACAAAGCCCAAATGAGGAAAACTAACATACTCCTATAATAAAGAAAACTGGACTTGGACAGTGGGAAGTCATCTCATTCTTGGACAGGACGACTCAACATTATAAAGTTCACATAAAATTTAATATGGAGTGAATGAAAATACTAGTAGGTTTCTTCCTGAAGCGCCACAAGTTGATTCTAAAGGTTATATGAAAAAATAAATGCAGGTTAGCTAGGGAAACACTTCTAAAGAAAAGCAGTGACAGAGGTTAGTCCTTCTGATAGTAAAGCACTGCTTTATTTAAAATCTCTCTAAATAAAGCCCAGTACAGCTGGGTATGCTAGTTCACACCTGTAATTCTAGTACTCTGGAATCAAGCCCTTGCAATTTAGGAAGACCACGTCTCAAAATTAAAAAATTAAAATAAAAAAAAAGAAGAGCTGGGGATGTACCCCTGTTTGTAGTTTTTGGGGTTTAATTCCCAGTGTTAAGAGAGAGAGAGAGAGAGAGAAAGCAGTGTGTAAATGATGAAAACTAGGCAGAAAGACCAATGGAAGAAACACAGCCAGATATGTATAGATATTTAATACAGTACACGATTAAGGTGATTTTGAGGCAAAACAGGCTTTAAAACAAATGATGTCTCTGACAACCCTGTTACCATTTGGAAAAAAGATATAATTAGATCTCAACATTACACCACACACTATGAAAAATCTCCAAATGAGAAAGAGATCTAAATGAAAAAAAAAAAAAGCTTAACAATCCAAGTTCTAGAAGAAAACACTAGTGAATTTCTTTATGACCTGAAAGAGGGGGAAAGTCTCTCTGCGACTCAAAACCAAAGACGCACAGAGCCCAGCAACACCTTGTGTTGGGCAGGCTGCGGAAAGAACAGTCTCCTCCCAATATATGCCATGAATGCCAGTGCGCAACGGTGACAGAGTGAGGGTGGAGTGGAATTTGGTGAAACTTGACCGGATGAAAGCTACCTTTACCCTGTGACCTGGCAAAGCCACTTTTAAGAATCTCCCCCAGGGACACTCGTCAGCAAGTATAACGCGATGTATGTGCAAGGCTGTTCACTGGCACTGTTTGTAATTGCAAAAGACCGGAAATGATCCAAATAGCCCCACTGAGAACACAGTGAGCGGAAATGGAACACTCCCATAATGGGTTACTCTACAGATGTTGGTTTCTCTGTATTATCATGTAATCACATTCAAGATAGGCTCAAATTAAAAACTAAGGCAGTGAACCCCACTGTTTATTAATTTGTAAGAAAGAAGAGCAAATATGAAAGAATACCTTTGCATAGCATATAAATAAATACATAAAGACTTACTTTTATACAAATATATGCATTCATTTTTATAATTACATGTTTAGCTCAAAAGCCACACTGGAATGATGGACTGGCAAGGAATAACAATGGATCCTATGGACGCTGGCAGGAACCGGGAGGAGGGACAGGGATGAAAGGGTACTTCTCTGAACGGACCTTTTATACAGTTTTGAGAAATTAAAAAATTATGTATTCAAAATATTAAATTAGATTAAAAATGAGCATCATTAAATCCTAAAATTTAAAACTAAAACTGAAACAAATGAACCTGAATATAAAGTTAGTAACACAGCTATTCTTTTACAATGAATAAAATCCTTATTTGGGGGAGTGAATGGGTACCAGGAATTGAATCCAGAGAATGTGAAGCTACACCTTCAGCCCAGTTTATTCTCCAATTTTCAGACAACTGCTCGGGCTGGCCTCAAACTTGTGATTTTCCTGCTTTGACCTTCTGAGTAGCTGGGACTATAGATAGGCACTACTGTGTCCAACGTTTCACAATGACTTGTGAACAAAGTACTTTGTACCTGCCTCCTTAGTGGGATATAATATAATGATAAAAAGGACTGCAAAGAAGTCTTACATTTTACTTGCAAACTTTATGGCTAATGGTCATTATTAGTATTGTAATTTCAGTTGTAAATCTGACACCTTAAATAATATTGGATATGGCTGAGTGTGTTGGTGCACACCTATAATCCCAGCACTTAGGAAGCTGAGACAGGAGGATTGCTGTGAGTTTGAGGCCAACCTGGGCTACACAGTGAGTTCAAGAACATCCTGGGCTACACAGGCAGACGCTGATGCAAAAAACATCTATATCTATATCTATCTATCTATATATATATATACATACACACGTTTGGATGAAACAAGTATGTTACTGTTCATAAGGATAACCATATTTTCAGAATGAGACTAACACAGAAAACAAATTAAAATCCTAATATTAAAACTGAGTCAGAAATATAAATATAGCGATACTCTATCATCCACCCGTCTGTCTGTCCCTCACTAAGTCTTGCTGCATCATGAAGGAACTTACAACCTGTAGCAATGAATCGTCTCAGAACCCATGCCTCAGTTTCCAATCACCATTCTCCACCACAAGGAACCACAGCTGCCATGGAAATGACTGATTCCAAGTCTGGAGCTGAGAAAGTACGAGGGGATCTGGGGTGGTCTGCGGTGCCACAGCGAGGACACACTGGAAGGCAGCCAGCTTGAAGGGGCTTCACTAGGACACAGCGAGACAAATTAAAAATGACCTGGCAAGCTGGAAAGTTCACCCAAACCTGCACGACGGAAAGGACCAGGGATGACTGTGGAGTGCTGCGTTCAGACTTAGCGAACCAGCTTTCCCCACACAGGACGGGACGGGCTGATGAGATGGCACGTCATGCAAAAATACATGGATATTTTAAGGCTGAACAGGAACCTGAAGGGAAATAAGGTTCCTAACAAGGCTAATGCAACACAATAAGCAGCACTGAAGAAGCTGATGCTCAAAGCCACGCGAGGCGGAAATCCTATGCTCCACAAACTCGGCTGCCGGATCCAGTGAGGTGCTGTGCACGGAGAGGGAATCCGGGCCCCAGTCACCGCCCCTGCCTCCGCCTCTGCACTGTGATTTCAGTGAATAAACACCTTCTGCGTGCCAGGCGCGACATTGGGTGCTTTTACATTTATTGTTGCATTCAAACCTCCCAACAGCCCTCCTGAGCAGGGTTCAGTTATGATCCTCGTTTTACAAATGAGAAAATTGAGGCTTGACGAGATTAAGTACCCCTTGGCCAGGCCATGAAGGTAACCCACAACCTAAGTCTTCCTGACTGCAAGTCTGTGACCGAGCTAGTACAGTCTGGGGCAGGAGGGAAGTCATGCAGAAACACACCAGCAAAGAAACTAAGAGGCTATGCTTGGAAGAGCAGAGTGAAGGCCCACATAACATATACCTTCAAACACTTACAAAGAAGAAAACACACAGTCTTACAGCCGCTCTCCCACCGCACTCTCACCTCCGCCCCCAGGCTTCGCCTCCTCTCCTCCCCAGGTGCACACTTACAGCCTCCCGCCGTAACACCCCTGACATTCCACCTGGTCCAGAGCCATCCCCATTCACACAGAATGGGAAGCAGCTGACTGAGAGGGGTGCAGCTGCCAAAGAGAGCAAAGAGATGCTTGGTTAGGGAGAGCAGGGACGCAGCCAGGGTCTGGGGCTAACGAGGGCACCGGTACACTCCACGCGCCTGGTTATGGCGACACACGTGGCCATAACAGGCGGCAGCTGTAACTGCCACATAGAGCAGGCAGCCACAATTAGGCACAGTGTATTGGTGGGGAAGGTTTCTGGCAAACATAAGTGATACAAACCAAGTGCTCTGAGAAAATGAATAAGGCAGCACTGGGAGTTCTGCAGCTAGGGAGGCCCCTGAACCAGGAAGTGGCTGCAGTGGACCTCTGACTTACCAACTCACTGCATCCCTAGGGCTGGCTGTGACTCCAATTGTCAAATGAAGGCTCAGGCTCCTCCAACCAGCCTTCAAATCTCTTGCCCGTAGACAGGCAGATCTCAGTGTCCTTAGAGACACACTGGTCCAGGATTTCTCCACTAACCCCAACCAGGAAAGGGTGCTGGTATGTTCCTTCCAGAACTCTTTAAGGGTTAAGTCTGTATCTCAGACCATCTGGAAGCACAAGTGGCCAGCACTTGTGTCATAACTCAAGATTTTGGTCCCAAGTTAAAACCAAAAAGCTGGTCATGCACCAGGTAAGTGGTGCATTTATGTCAGGCTGGCCATAACTTGAGGGTCCACTGTGTTTCTAGTCCAGATGGTGTGGGACGGAACTGGCAGCACAAGGCAGACTGATCCAGCCAGACCAACACAACTTTCCTGGTAACAGTGGCCAAGGGCGTGGACCCGGCACTCGATGTCAGGGCCCACTGCAAGTCTTTTGTTTTCTTTGTTTCTTTGAGACAGGGCCTTGCTATGTAGTTTAAGCAGGCCTTGAACTCACAGTGATCATCCTGCCTCAGCCTCCAAAGTGCAGGAACTGCAGGCGTGCACCACCATGCCACACCTGTGTGTCCTTTATAGAAAGAGAGTGCACATCTCTAAAAATTCTATTCCAACCAAACTAAGCATCAGCAGAGGGCAGAATCACAGTGCAGCAAAACAATATAATCGTAGTGTGTTGGTTAAAGAAAATTAATCACTAAATTTTATAGACAGACTTTGTGCTTCATAAAAGCAAGGATTTAATTTATTTTTAAAAGGAAAACAACAAAAACATACCAGCTCAATCCATGAGTTTATGCTGACAGTAATAGGATCAATGGATTCCACGTAATGCCACCAGTGTCTGGGAACAAACAGGACCTGAAAACAAAATGAAAACATAGACAAGAGGAGGGCATTTCTTTTTTGTCAGAGGAAGAGTTCCATTGAAGCTGTCAGGTAGAAAGTAAAACAACAAATTCAAAATAATAGTGCTGAAGGAAAGGGAAACAAGAAAATAAACCTGATTCTTCTTTTTAGCGATGAATTCACATGTAGAAAAGATTCAGTCAGTTTTCTAATCTTCTTAATTTTGGGCCTTCTCTGTCTACATTTAAATTTTAGCAAAAAATTTGAGATTCTAAGTTTTCCTATGTCCTATCACAGAACAATTTTATGTATTCTGAGAAATGGCATAGGCAAAAATGTAGAACACAGTTCCTGTCTTTTCACAGTTCAAAACCCAGTCAGTGAGAAGATAATGTACAGGCAGGGCATTACATAAGTGGTGAAGCAGAGATGTTCAGTGCTTGAGGACTCCAAGGGTGCGAGAGGCAGGCCTGAGCGAGGGCTTGGGGGCAACCTGGAGGAGGAGGCATGATTTGAATGAGGCCAGGTGAGAAGTTAGAGGAAAGAATGGGGTACGTCGCAGGGAGAAGTGGCAGACAGACGGTTGGAGCTGTTGAGGGGAAGTAGTAAGCTGGCCAGTCTCAGAGGGAATCACAGGAGGTGAATTCAGAGTGAAGTGGATTTTATCCTGGAGGGACAGAGTCACTGAGAAATTCTGCCTAGGGCGATGGTTAAAACTGACACTGAGACAGACTGGGAAGCACAGGGAATTCTTGCAATGGCCCTTTCCATGAATGTTAAGCTATGAATAGGAAGGTGTATAGACACAAGCACTGGACAGGGGCAAGAAGGATGCCATCCACGCAGACTCGGTACCGGGTCAGCCAATGGAGATGATCCGAAGCTTTGGATTTAGGAAATCAGGGGTGTTTGCTCTGATGGGGCAGGGCTGGAGGTGGGACGTTTCTGAGAAAAATGAACACTGAAAGGGCCATGGGTTTAGTCATGAGGAGGTTGCTATGGTTTGGCGTGATCTATGTTGAAGGTCTGATCGCCAGCCTGTGGTTTCCTAGGAGATGCTGTGCTGACACCAGCCCAAGGGACAGAGCCAAGCAACCATTGACTGAAAATCCGGAAACTGTGAGCCCAAATAAACCTTTTCTTTAATAAGCTGATAATCTCAGGCATTTTGTCACAGTGACGGAACACTAACCCAGAAGTCATGAGTGTCCTATTGTACATTACAGTTTCAATAAAGTGGTGGATTAAAGAATGGACAAGACGTTAAAAAAAAAGATACAAGAGACAAAACAACTCATCCAAATTTGGTCATTAAAGATGGAAAAAAATGAACTAGCAACCAGTTCATAATCATTAGTATGAGTATGAGAATTACAATAATAAAAAATGGAAAGATGGGTAAGATGTAAAGAAACTGGAGCCCTCATATATTTCAATGGGAATGTAAAATGGAAGAGCCACTGTGGAAAACAGTTTGGCAATTTCTCAAAAACATTAAACACAAAGTTATCAGATGACTTACCAATTCCACTTAGGTATACACCCAAAACCTGAACATATATATTAAATTAAAAACTTGTGTATGAATAGTCACAATAGTATCATTCACAATAGCTAAAAAATGTGAGCAACCCTAATGTCTATCAGCTGATGCACAGATAAACACATGTAGCTTATCTGTATCATGGAATATATAAAAAGAATGAAGTGCTGATAACATTCTACCACACAGGTGGCTCCTGAAAATAATATGCTCTATGAAACACCCAAGAGGCCATAAGCTGCATGGTTGCACTTGTATTAAATGGACAGAATAGCCAAGTCTATGGAGACGGAAAATAAATTAGGGATTGTGTGGGGCTTGGGAGGAGAGGTATGAATGGGGAGTGACTGCTACTGGGGTGAGGCGACTTGGTCAAGTCAAACGGTGGAGCTGCTAGTAAGGAGTGTGAAGGAAGCAGGAGAAGAGCCAGTGGGAAGGGAGCCAGGCAAGGAAGACAGGCAGGGGAGAGGGACAAGCAAGGGAATAAAGTCTGCCCAAGAGAACAAAAACCTTTTGACTGCTAATAAACTACCACACAGCAAATGCCAATCTGAAAAGGAGATTTCCCCTCTGGGTAGCAGCAGTAAATACAATACGCTTGGAAATATTTCAGACTTAGTCACCCATTCTTGCTCATGCTCATCCAGCCTGCTGCTGGTGACCCACTACCTGCATGCACTCCCGCCTGCGGTTATGTGTCCAGGTTTTGTCTCAGCCCATTTGAACAGACACTAACTGTGACCCATGTTTTGGAGATGCTGCAGTCACCATGCCTGCTGCTCTCTCTTAACCTCCATGAAAGCAGCCCTGTGGGTGAGATCTATTCACCAACAGGAGAAGCTGAGTTCTCTCTTCCCATCTTCTTTCCCAGGAACTGCAAACCCAGTCAGGGAGGCCACCCACAAGAGCAGAGCAGCAGGAAGCAAAACATTCTCATCTGTACAGAGAGGGAAGCACGTGGCATAAGGGACTTGAGGGAGAGGTGGCTGTGCTGTCCAGGGCAGCACACAACATCGATATTACAAAGCCCATCATTACCTGTCTTGGGCTCAGTGTGACCAAATGCCTTCGAGCTTTCCGGAACCGAGGGAAATGCTTTAAATCGGGATTGACAACATTGATTTTACTGAACACACTGGATTCTTCATAAGGGATTCTAGTTGGATAAAGGCAAGGTGTATCTTCAGGAGGAAAGAGATGCCATCTTTTCCTGATAAAAACAGAAGTGAGTTAGTACTCGGAGCTTGGGATGAGACATACATGAACGTAGCACCTACACTCATTTTTACTCATTTAAATTCAATCCCTAGAGGAACACAGGTGCCACCTCCATGGTCACCTGTCCTCTCACTCAAGGCTGGAGTCCCATGAGCAGACATCTGGTGGGTGATTGGGCAGGACCCCCTCAGGAGCACCTTCCATCGCTGAGCAGGAGTTAGTCTGTGAGGTCATTCTTTCATTTTTTCTGATCAAAGTTTGCCCCTCACACACTGTTTTCATCCCTGATTATAGAGCTACCCATAATAACCCCCATCCTTTCAAATATCTGCATTCTGACCCAGAATGTAGATATTTGTTTCATCTATCAAATAGCTTCCAGACTGATTTGGCTGCACTATAAATTTTTTAACTTAAACATTTGTTAAGTTAACCTATTAAGAGAAATGCATACATCATGCCTCATAACTAAAAACAGTATGACATAGAAGTATCCAAAAGAGAAAACTAAATGTTTTAGTCAATTAAAAAGGCTTTGAAAAATGGAGGTAACAAATATTAATTCCTGAAACACGAGGCACATCTGCACTTTATACTGAGAGGGAGGTCGTCTGAGGTCAAAGGAGGAGAAGTGTGCAGACACTGTCAGACAGGAAGTTGGAGATGGAAGAGCAAGGACATAAAGGGAAACAAGCACTAGTTCTGAAAACAGGCCTCATAACCCTCATGTCACCCCTAGCAGTCACACTGGGGCTCCCAAATCTTCTTAGTTTTTCTCTCGTGTATCCAAGGTCCCCTGCTTGGTGGAACCCAGCGAGCAAGGCCAAGCAGGCATGGAGTCTTTGCCACCACTGGGAAATGAAATGGGATGAGGAGACTCTCAGTGCCTTTCCAGGACCGGCTTCCTGCCTAGCCACAGGAACGGTGCACGGAGCAGTTTTCGCCTACAGACTTAGATGTTGAGCCACCTGCTTTTGAACTTCAAGGCTAACGCTATGTAAACTGATAGACTGTTTGATAGACTGTTTATAGTTACGAAGAGAATTTCTGTAAAGTAAAGGGCTTTTGGGATTGTGTGTGTGTTATGGCTTTTATCTAGATATACCCCAAAAGTCTCACGTGGTCATAGGTGGGGTTTCTCAGAGGTGGCTGGATCTAGGGTGTGTGATGCTGGGATTGAGGGTGCCCCACCCTGGGTGTGGGTGGCCCCACCCAGCAGAAAGGAAGCCTGGAAGGGATAAAAGGGAAAGGCAGGCTGCTGCTGCTCCTTCTGCCTGCCCTGCTTTGCCATGGATGCCACCACAGAAGTCACTAATTCAGCTGTTCCCCTTGCTTCACAAAAGGGAAAACAGTGGGCAGGTAGGAGGTCTGCCCTGGGACAGACGGGGCTGGGACTGAGGTCTGGTGTTCCGATGTGTCTTCTGGCTCACATGCACACACACGCACTCATGCACACAAACAACACATGTATGTTACCTTCCTTGCACCTGGAAGACTAAGTTACAACCATAGGTGTCCAGATGACAGGGGGTGTGTGCACCGAGGGAGCCGATCCACAGTGTACTTTCCTGGCCGTTTCTCCCAGGAAATCCAAAGTCAGACCACAGCACATCCTGTTTTGGAATAAAATGATAGTCCATCAAGAACCAACTCCTTCCTCTGTATGGAAATCTTGTACGTTTTCCATTGTACATCTGGTTTTGGCACTTGGGATATTCTGTAGCAAAAAGTACTGTAGATGGAGGAGATTAGGTTTCCAGGGCAGTTGCAAGAAATCTTTTTAACTAACAACATGTGAGAATAACCTCACTGACTGTAGTTATTCAACAAATTTTTACTGACTACTTAACACATGCCAGCATCTGCTGCAGAAGTTTGTCAGTGAATGAAATGGACGAAAGTGTTCACCTAGATGAAGTCTACCTCTACTGGGGCCAGACAATACACAGGACATAATTATGCAGCTACTGGGGGGAAAGTATCTGCGGCAGTGAGAACTGTGAGTGCTGGAAATCTCTCTGAGGCTCAGCTTAAAGTCAGAAAATGACTGTGTCTTTAAGCAGAGCCAACATTTATGTGCATAAGTACTTCTTGACCTTTTGTGTTTCAATGATCACATAAAAGTCCTCTCTAGACAGGCATGGAGCTGCTTGTCTATAATCCCAGCACTCTGGGAGGCTGAGATGGGAGGATTGCACGTTTGAGCCCTCCTTGGGCACCTTAGTGAGACCCTATCTTAAAATAAAAACTAAAAAAGGTTGGAGTTATAGGTCAGCAGAATCCCCAGTACCACCTCACATGCACACATGCACGTGTGTGTGCATGTGTGCACGCATGCGCGCAGACACACACACACACACACACACCCCATCTCCTAGATGAGTGGAGTTATTTGAAACTATTGCTCCTGGAGCCTAACCCTGGACCTACTAAGCCAGGTGAGACCACACAACAGAGCTCTGAAATGCTATACTCCCCCGCGCATACTCTGCAGTACAGTGTGTCTTAGCATACACATGGCACAGTGCTCCGGACATGGACTCTCCTGTATGGAGCAGCTGAAGCTGGAAACTGATCACATATGTGGGGGTGAGGCAACCACCTTCGGAGAACAAAGAGTGCCAGAAGCCAGTCACGTGACCAAGCTGCTTCAGTCCAGAGAACACCAAGCCCTGAGAAAATCCAAGCAACAGGTTGCTAGGCAAAGCGGGTGTCATGTGACACCAACCTGCCAAATGTATAACTAAATGCTCTACACTGGTTGAGCAGTTCCTGTCCTCTCATTGGAAAGAGGGCTCCACCTGATCCCAGCTTTCTGTGTGTCTTGTCTTTGTTTCTCCACCTCTTCACCCTTCACAGTCCTCACCACAGGAAGTTCAAGAGCCACACAGGTCGTGGCAGAATGGCACCTGAAAAGGGACCTGAGGCATGAGAAAATTTGTCGTTTAGCAGGTGAGGACACCTCTAGTGTGCACACAAAAAGGATGGAGGTGTATCGATATTCTCAGTATTGAGCTCATCGATATCATCAATACTAAGCCCATATCAAGTGTAAAACATGAGACAAACAGTTCTCAAGGACCACAGACGTATATACAAATGCTTGTTGTATTCTTGATCCCTATATTTAGTTTCTTTTTGTGGACTTGAACTAGGGAAGAGCCTTAACAGCTAAAAGTTTGTTGGGATGACCACAAAGGATTTGGCTTGGAGCACCATTTTATTTTTATTATTATTTTTTTTTTGCGGCACCAGGGATTGAACTCACAACTTCGTGCCTGCCAGACAGGCACTTAAACCATTGAGCCAAACCCCCTGCTCTAGTGTTTTGAGGCAGGGTCGCACTATGTAGCTCAGCCCAGCCTTGTGCTTGCATTGCAGCCCAAGCTGGACTAGAACTCACAACACTCCACCTACCTCAGCCTCCCGAGCGCTGGGATTTAAAGGCGTGCACCACCATGCCCGGCTTGGAGTACCATTTTAAAATCAAGTACCAAGCAGGAAAAAGATGGCAGAACAACAGCCATCCTAATAACTTTAACTGATCCACAAGCGGCAATTTTTGTCTTCTCAGTTCAGGGAAATTTTGCTGCATTACAAGCTGAGATTTCCACCCTTCATAAAATACAGTCATTCTTTAATTGCTCAACTGGCCTCTGGAAAAGGAAACAAATGGTGTAAAGAGGCTCCACAAGCCCCCTAAAAACCAGACGATGCTGTCTGAGATGATTCGGATTTATACAGATACTGGCCTCTCACATGTGCAGGGGGCTACCTTGGCAGCCGCTACTACTCAGATTATTCATCCACAGCCTACAGGAAAGAGAAAGAACAAGGGTGCTTGCTTTGGCTGTGGTGGTAGAGGGACAAGAGTCCTGCGGCTGCAGAGGTGCAACTGTCATGTCCCTGGGGAGGGGTGGAGCACCAGCAATGCAGCCCATGCCTGGCAGCAAGGAAGGCACTGACCCACCTCCCAGTCACCACCACCAAAGTGTTGGTGCCAAAAGGTGAGGCCAGGGGGAAACAGCTGTCCCCAGGCTGAGGAGCCACTGCCCACAGGGGAGCTTGTGCACAGTGTCAGGTAGCAAGGTGGGAGCCATCAGAGGTGAGAGAGGTATGGGAGCCCAGGGCCAGAAAATAAGTATTTTTTTTTCTAAACTTAAGTCTAATAATGGCCCAAACTATGGGAGTGTTAGCTTTGAAAAAACATTTTGCAAAATTTTTTCGTATTTCCCTTACCACAGAAACTCCTTATAATCCTCAAGGTCTAAAACTTGTTAAACATGCTCACTGTACACTCAATTACAAAAACAAAAGGGGGGGAATTGCACAAAATTTACACCTCATAATAGCTTCACTTGGCACTAAATACTACAAACTTTTTAAATCCTACTAAGGACAGAGCTACAGCAGCAGAAATACAATTCAACCAGCTAAAGAAAAAGAAGCTAAGCCCACTACTCACTTAGGGTAGAAGGTACGCTTGTGTTTTTCCAGAGAATGCTGAGCAGCCTATTTGTGTGCGTACCATGGACCCAGACCCAAAGGAGTTGATTCCACCTTTCAAGAAGCTGATGCTCAGTCCTATGACAGTGATGCCTTGGCAACCAAGCCACAACCAACAGACAAGGATGAGGCTAGAATCAAGCTGGAGCCATGTGGTAGATTATAAACTGGTGGTCAACTTAACACCCGCTGAACTGAATCAGTGTGGTGCTGAGTGTAGATGGTCCACCTGTGGACTGTTGCCCGAACAGGACAAAAGGAGCATCGTGGGTTCTCCTAAGCATTGTTGTTGTCTGGTGCTGTTGGCTCTCCTACTGCCATGAGTTCTCCTGGAGGAGCTTGTGGAGCTTCTTCCCTGATAAGAACTAGGCTGTTTTCATCAGAGGAGCTCAGGACTTCGTTATTGCTGAGAAAGGCTGTGATTCACTTTGGGGGAGCTCTGGTCCTTACACTGAGCATTACTTCCTGGTTCCAGAGGGGGAGATGTGTGCTGTTTAATCTCCAGGAGAAGCTTGTCGTGTTGACTTCCTGATATGAAGTCAGCTGTTCTCATCATCGGAGGAGCTCAGGACATCACTGTCACGCAGGAGGACTGTGATACTTTTTGGGGGAGCCCTGGTCCTTATTTTGAGCATTGCTTCTCGGCTCCAGTGTAGAATCCTCAACCTACTGGCACAGGTCCTTCGCCCTGCTGGCATACTTTCTAGCTTTTACCACTGACCTCTGGGCCTTCCTAGCACAAATCTGTAAAACAGACTTGCATGAGTTATTGTCATGGGCTCTAGGCTTCCAGCTGGACTCACTGAGGGGCACTGCCATAAGCTCTATGTTTTCAGCGAGACTCACACAGGGCACTGCTGTGGGATCCAGGCCCTCTGCTATATTTTCTTGGGTGTTTAGTGTGTGGACAGATTTCCTGCAATTTCTTTGTATTTGATTCTGTGTGACTATAAATAATCCTATAAATTATCTATCCTGTAGAGTCTTGTTCTCCTTGCAACCCCTGACTACAACAGCCAAGTAAAGGAAATGACCCAGGATGCCCAGGAAATGGTAATCAAACACAAAAATCAAAGGTCTCAATAGGTGACTGGGTGTACAGAGATAACTGAACTGAAAGCTACATGAAAGAAAGGGACATGAAAGTTACTACTATTCTTAAGACAAAATAAAATACAAAACTATATATTAATTATAGATAAAAGATTTTGTCCCTTCCAAATTCTTCTTGTAAGAAATCTCTGCTAATTGATCTACAAATACCTGACTAGTCTATTTATAATTACAAACTTCTAAAATTATAAATGAGTTATTACAGATTGATTTGGTTAAAAATATATTTGAGTTAGGCATAGTGGCACATGCCTATAATCCCAACACTTGGAAGGCTGAGGCAAGAAGATTGTTGTGAGTTCAAGACCAGCCTGGGCTACAAAGTAATTTCAAGGCCAGCCCAAACTGCACAGTGAGACCCTGTCTCAAAAAGACAAAAAAAGACCGGGGATTTAGCTTAGTGGCAGAAACACCTGCCTGGTAGGCGCAAGGTTGTGAGTTCGATCCCAGGCATGAAAAAAAAAAGTATATATATGTGTGTGTGTGTGTGTGTGCATATATGTATGAGCGTACTCTGATTTTATAAGATGTTTGTCCAGTCTGTTAAGGTGTATACTTGTTTGTCAAATCTGTGAACAGCTGTTTTCTTTTGAACTCAACAATTCTTTTCTTTTTTCTTTTGCATTTTTGGATCATTTGTTCATAATATGATTTGGTTTATAGATTTAAAAAGCATGCTTCCACCCGAGTTGCTGGCTGGTCAAAATGATGCTAAAATTGGTTGTACAAGTGTTATATTGTTTATTATGACTTGGGAATCTCTCATTGTTCAAAAATAATGTGTCACCGGGCGTGGTAGTACATGCCTCTAATCACAGCACTTGAGAGGCTAAGGTAGGTGGAGTGTTGTGAGTTCAAGGCCGGCTTGGGCTACAACATGAGCAAGGCTGGCCTGAACTACATAGTTTGATCCTGCCTCGAAAAAAAATAGGGCTGGCAGTTTGGCTCAGTGGCTTAAGCGCCTGCTTGGCAGGTGTGAAGTTATGAGTTCAATCCCCGGTATAGGCAAAAACAAAAACAAAAAAAACAAAAAAAACCCCAAAATAATGTGTCAACTGCTGTGACTGGGTTTCCATAAGTTATCAAAAAATTCCACAAAAATTCCTCAGGGTGGGGAGAGATTATTGAGCAGGACTCCAAGTGATGGATAAGAAAGCAGCTCCCTGGAATAACATTAACCAACTCTTGTTCATTAATGGAAGCCCCAATGATCTCCATAGTCTTATGGAAGATACACCAATAATTGTTATTAAAAATATATTATTGTGATAAGTTTACATTGGTCATCATCAAAAGAAACTTTTCTAGACAGTAAGATTTTTGATTTGAAGATGCTCAGGTACAAAGGTTTTAATATGGCTATAACAACTGATTATTAACCTCGTCGTGTATTAAATGTATTCCAGATGTACAGGTCCTCCAAATTGTAAAACAGGGATTGTTTATGCTGATAAACTTTTCTTTCAGATTCAGACATCTGCTTTTAACAAAAACTTATGAGATGTACATCTCACTAAAGGTCAACAAGTTGGGTAAAAGCTTCTTACATATGAGACAGGGATGATGGACTAAAATAGGTATTTTATGTCAAAATGGAAGTTCAGGTGTGTTACAAAAATATCATGACTGTCATGCTACAATATTATGTATAGTTTTGATTTCTAATTTTTTGTGTAAAACGTGTTAACATTCTACAGGGATTTAAATAATAGAACATCCATGGTTGTTAGAAAATAATGGTTTTGTGAGATCGACGCTGGCTTGGGCTACAACATGAGCACAAGGCTGGCCTGAGCTACATAGTGCGACCCTGCCTCAAAAAACTAGGGCCAGGAGCTTGGCTCAGTGGTTTAAGCACCTGTCTGGCAGGCACAAGGTTGTAAGTTTGATCCCCAGTGCTGCAAACAAAAAAAAGAAAAAAAAATCATGGTTCTATTTTATGTTCTAAGGTGCTTGGTATTCAGATAAGAGTAATGTTAAACTTACCGCCTTCATTACAACATAATGTCATTAATCTTGTCTTCTGGATGTTTAACAACTGAGGTCTAGAGACCAAAAATTAGAAAGACAGAC